>PVKN010025222.1:0-14193 GCA_004027915.1 Capromys pilorides | reverse complement strand
AAAAAAAAAAAAAAAAAAAAAAAAAAAAAAAGGACATGGCTTGATTCTTTCATAGTTTTCCAAGTTTTTTTTGACTCTCCTTAAAGTCTTTATTCTTCCTCTGAAGTCTTGTTGACAGTCTCCACACTTCCCTTTTATACCTGGAGGTGAAGATGCTGCTCTGTTGCTTCCTGGTGTGGAGGCTTCAGATACCCGTTCTGACTCAGAGGGATATGTGTATGTGTGTTCATTGGAATTGAACCTTTGGCCTTTGTACTGAGCTATATCTCCAGCCATTTTTGTTTTGAGACATGCTCTCATTAAGTTGCTAAGTTGCCCAGGCTGGCTCAAACTTGCAACCTGCCTCGACACCCCATAATGTTGAATTTATAGGCATGAGCCATTATGCCTTGCAAAGACTCAGGTCTTATAAGATGCTAGTTTAATTTTTCTGATGGCTGATAAAGTCATTGTGTATAATTAGACTTCCCTGTGAAATTAAAAGAGACTTGCTGTCTTTCTTTTTAAATGTTTCAGTATGAAAACATTGGAGCTAACCCTCTTGCCCTATCTTCTCCAGCCTTACTCTAGATTAAAATAAGAATAACAAACAGTATTTTGCATTACTTGAAAAGTTTTACGTTTTTACTAATGACAAAAAACAGGAGAATGACACAGTTGAGTCCTGTGACTTTTAAACATGTCCCTAGTGTGGTCAGTGGAAGCTTCCAGAAGGAATTGAAAGCTCATCAAAAGGATAGGAGTTAGAGGTACATCAGACAGGTGAAGAGAGCAGACAGACAGACACAGGAGAGACAGAGACAAGACAGGCATAACATGTCTGGGTGACCAGTTTGCATGTGGCTGATTCTCAGCATGGAAGATGGCAGAATGACCATTGTCATTAGAATTCGAATAGCCGTGTTCTCTCACATAAAGAGAAGGAAGCTGTTAACAGAAAAGCTCTAAAGAGAACAAATATATCTCTTGAATTTAGAGTATCCCCTGCCCCCAAACATGGTAGAATGTTTAGTATTTGCAGTTACATTGAGTAGTTTCTGGTATGTTCACCTGAAACCTTTATCACATCATTTAAGAATTAAAATGTCTCCAGCAATACTGTGAGCTCCCCTCAGTCCATTATATATTTCTGCTATCCTATACAAGGATTAAAGTTGAAGCAGTATAATATCTCTTCTGTATAATTTTACTTACTATTGATTCCTGTTATGTTACTAGTAACTTTTCAGGCCCTGCATGATAAAGGGGGTTATTCTGAATTACTTGACCTTAGTACATAAACTCTCTATAAAGGTGTTATGGTCGTTCCTGTCCATTCCAAGGATTAAGTTCAGTTAGGAGTTTGTCTAAATAAGCAGTCAGTCTGCACTGGAGGAGAATGCAGTTTTCATGCCTGTGTTACAAATGGCTTTCAATGCTCCTTCAGCGTATCATAGTTGTGTTGCTAGTGGCTGATTAAGCTAATAACCTCTGCTCAGCTCAACTGATATTTATTTGCTGAAGAAAAGCTTGATGTTAAAGCCTTAAGCAAGCCTTGTCTTTTGTTTTAAGAAAGTCCTTTGCCACTGCTAAGTAGGGATACACAAATCAAAATTAACTGAACCTAGGTGGCTCAGGAATTGAAGTCTGAATTAGCTGAGAGCTGAGTAAGGATCACTTATTTTTAAAATTTCTCACAACTTCAAGTAATAGTAACACAAGTTGAGTATATAAAATTTGAAAATCCCAAATCTAAAATATTCTGAAACTTTGTGTAAAAAATGTCTGTATACTATTATTAAATTATTTTTGAAATACAAATTTCATAGAAGGGATATTCAATCTTTGTTTTCCTGATGGTTGTTTGAGTAACTTTTTTTTTATCTGAATAAAATGTTAAACAAAAACTTATAACAACTTTAATTTCAAGAGAAGTAAAATTTTGATATTCATCAAGTTCAAGGTTGTATATATGTGTATGTATAATTATCTTTACTGTATTGTAAATGATTGGAGAGTCAGGCTTGCTATTTAGCTTATAGTTCCTTGTAATGAAAGAATATATTGACTTTAAAGTGGCCTGTCTAGCATAACTGCTTTTGAACTGCTCCCCCCTCCTCCAGTAATGAGGGATAAACTTTTCTTTCCCACAGTAACAAGAAAGACAAATTTATTTTTAAGGTACTTTGGCAAAGACAGAATTAACAGATTCATGGTAAGGGCTGCGTTATTGTTAAAGTGAACTTTCCTATGTAACTGTAATTATCTCAGGAACTTGGTTCTACATAATTTTCAAGTAAACCCTTCTGCCCAAATTGAAGAAATGCCTGGACATTTTGAGTGGCAGAGACTTAGCTCTTATGAGAGCACTGACCCTCATTTTTGGATTTTTAATTACAGATATTTTAGAACTGATTTATTTAGAGGTATTTTCTCAAAGTAGGCAGCTGAGTTTGTTCAGAGAGATGGTCTCTAACTTTCTGGGTTTAGTATTTGGAGAAAATTTTTTGAAGTCTTTGAATACCTAATGAATTGGCTGCATATTGAAGCATTAATTATGGGTCAATTTGATTTTGATTGTTTTACATTCTTTTTTCTTAGATCCTAGTATTTTGACCTTGAGATTATAAGTAACTCATTAAACTTTTTAAGCCTGTGACTGATGGCCCTGAACAAATCCTACTTTCTTTCTGTAGATAAGAATCCTCATACCTCAGTCAGTTTTTGAGCTACCTTTCCCCCATTACTATTAGTGGACTATGGTGCTTAATTTTATTTGGAGAATAAGAGTGTTGGGGAAATGGTAAGAAAGGAGACGAACAAGATTTGATAGTGACCTTATCAATTTATCACTTATATTTCAACCTTTCATATTCTGACATCCCCATTTTGCTTTTCTGTCCTTTGCTAAGTAAAACCTCATAGTCCTTTTTATTTTTTTTCCTCTAATAATCCATAAACTGGCATTGTACCTACTTAAAAGATAAATGAACAACGAATTACATAAAAAGCATAAATGTAACAACTAAAAAGTAAAAAAGAAACAGATCACCACCACCGTCTTTAGTTACTTTCTTGTCACTCAGATATAATACCCAACATGTGTTATGTATTTCTTTTTTTGGTGGAACCAGGTATTGAACTCAGGCCCTTGCGCTTACCAGGCAAGCCCTTATTCTACTAAGCTATCTCCCCAACCACCCGCACCCCCCCCCCCAAAAAAAAAAAAAAAGTGTGAGTTAAAGGAGAAAAAGGTTTATTTGCCTCATAGTTTTTAGAGGTTTTAGTCCACAGTTGACTGGTTCCAAGGCAGGATGGTGCGGCAGTGTAGCACTGCAGAGGAGAAAGATCTCACGGTATGGCAGGCAGTAAGCAACAAGAAATCAAGGGAGGAGGCGGGATATATAATATCTACAGTGATCCATCTCTTTCTATCAGACTTCCACTCCCAGCCTCACACCCAGCTATAAACCTATTAGTGGACTAATCCAATGATTAGGGTCATACAGCCATGATCCAGTCACCTCCCAACCCTCACCTGTAAGTGTATAAGGCTTTGGGAGACATTTTAGGTAAAAACCATAACACCTATGCATTCATCTGATGTACTGACAGCATACCCAAATCACAGTGTTCCAGGGGCACCCTAAATGAATACTGGAATTCTTTCTTTCTATCTTGATTACTAACATATTTTATAGAAAGAGTCACATTTGTTTTGTGAAAATGAATTTTTAACATATTTAATATCTAGCAGTGTATATCTCACTAAGGCATGTCCAGAGACATAGCTAGCTATACCTGAGGGTAACAGCCCTTGTCCTTTTTCTTTCAACTACCACTTATAAGGAGTCTTCCCCCTCCTCACCTTAGAATGTTTACCTAGGCAAATCTCAGTTTAACTCCTGGATCAGTGAAGAAGTGATTTGTGTACCTTTCCAAGAGGCTGATATGTTCTTTTTTATGCAATACAATTGCACAAAGCTTAACCTAGAAATTCTAAACATATGGCTGAAGTAATTTCATAAAGCATTCTGATTTGAGATATATAAATCATATTTTGTTGGTTTGAGACAGGGCCTTGCCATGTAGTTCAGGTGGGCCTTAGACTCTCTCTATAAAGGCTAGTCTGGTACCAAACTCAAAGCTGTCCTCTTGCCTCAGCCTCCCAAGTGTTGAGATTATAGGCTGCCACACCTGGCTTTAAGCAGAAATCTTTGTATCTTGGTTTCTCTTACTTTGACAAAACTTCCAATTTCACTCATCAGATAATATGGAACCTAACAATTGAAGAGGCAAGGCACAAAGGGCCAGGAACAAATCCACATAGAATTATTCTGCCCTGTACTTTCCAGCTTAGGGCTGAAAAAGCTCTACTATTTTTTTTAATGCTAACTTGAATACTTAAATAGCTACAGAATATCATTAAGATCCTTGTAAATTACTGAAATGTATATTTCTTTACTTTTTATCCAGGCTGGACGTAAAGAAAGAAGTGATGCGCTTAATTCTGCAATAGATAAAATGACAAAGAAGACCAGGGATTTACGTAGACAGGTAAGTTCTAAGAAAGTACCAGTTGCTTTTCTAAGTTCTCTAATTTGTGGTTAGTGCAAATCCTAATAAATGCTAAGCTTTTTTAGTTGGGGAAAAGAATAGATTTTCACAGAAAAGGTGGCTATCCATAATTACTTATTTGACTTGCTCCACTCTGATTAAACACTTGCGATTCTTTAGACCATGGGCAAAGTTGTTCTCCCAGTTCAATATAGTTGATATAGAGATATCTGTGTTGCTGTATTTTTCCATGTTTGATAAAAATAATTTGTCCTTTTTTTTAAGTGTCATTAACACTTAAAAATTTAATTTTAGCTTTAAAGAATTTAGAATTAAATTTATAAAACAATGTATTAAGATGTAAAAAATTATAATAATTTAGAAAATAGTCCACAATCAGTCAAGAGGCATTTTATTGCTTATGTCTCATAAAGCAAAATTAAAGCTTAAGTGCATTATTTAATTTACTTTTGGAGTAACAGTATTTAAAAAAGTTTAGAAGGGTGGGGCTGAGACCATAGCTCAGTGACAGTGTGAATACTTAGCATACATGTGGCCCTGAGTTTGATCTACAGCACCTACACAAGAAAAGTGTATGAAAATACACTTTTAAAGTTTTAAGGTTCGTGTTCTGAACCCTAAACCCCTTTAGATAAACTTGCAAAAAGTTCCCTTTTCACTGCTTTTAGCTTCATATTATTTCTTTAAAATAAAGTCTTAAGTTTTGTAATTCTTACCAGAAAAGAATATTCTCTTGAAAACTGAGATTCTATTGCTGAAATGCTGTAACTATAGTGTAAAGCACAATCTCCATAATCCTATGTTTCCTGTGTTATAGGTCAAGTAATTATATTGCCTACACAAGAGACTCTCATTAAATTGTAGCCTATCTGATTCTATTAGATTTAAAAGTACAAGAGAAAAAGGCTGACTTCTTGGTAGAAATAAAATCACATTTATGCAAATTAATTATTAGCTCCGCAAAGCTGTCATGGACCACGTTTCAGATTCTTTCCTGGAAACCAACGTTCCACTTTTAGTATTGATTGAAGCTGCAAAAAATGGAAATGAGAAAGAAGTTAAGGAATATGCCCAAGTTTTTCGTGAACATGCCAACAAACTGATTGAGGTAAGTATTTTAGCAGTTTCTTTAACAGTAACTTGAAGTGTGATTAGTTTTAAGCAACTAAAGGTTTTAAGGGTTCATATATAGTATGTATAAAATCACTCTTGTCACCACTGAATGTCTTTCCACAGCTACCATTTTTGTCAGTTTAATTATGTAATGTATTAATTTCCTATCCTAGAAACTTAACATTGACACTTAATGTTAACACAGATAAGATGGGGCCGGGAAGATATGGCACAAGTGCCTGCCTGGCAAGTGCAAGGTCGTGAGTTTGAACCCCGGTCCCCAAAAAAAGACAGAGATAGGACATGATGTACTAGACTTAGAGGACAGTACATAGCATAGTGGTGGCTAAGGGCTGTAGTTCTTAGAAATCATGCTGCCTGGGCTTGCATCGTGGCTACTTGCCTAGCTCTGCTCAATTCCCATTTCTTGTCTGTAAAAATGAAGCTACTAATACCTGCTTTGGGCTATTTTGAGGACCAAAAGAGATGAATATGTCAGTGGATGCTTAGCCTGATGACTAAGACATAGACACAAATCAGTCTTCTTGTTTTAAAACAAGAAAACAGAGCATATGAAAAACATATGCTCTGATATTATGTTAAGTAGGTATATTTACATAGTAGAAATCTATGGAAGAGGTTAGTTTGCAGGGTGAAGAGGGGCTGGGAATTTGGCTCACTGGTAGAACGCTTGCCTAGCAAGCTGGAAGCCCTGGGTTCAGTCTTAGGTACCAAAAACAAAGAATAAACCTCCCCCCGAAACAGTTTAACCAAAAAACACAGTAAAATCAAAAAACAAACAAGACAACTGTAGGGTGACAAGAAAAGAAAAAAAGAATTACCATTTGATTTCCAGGTAAATTAGACTTGCCTGTTATCTTGTGCTAACTGAATATGTTATTTAATTCATTTGTTATTGTTGCATTGTGGAAATATGACACATAGTAAACATATACCCAAGTTATTTAACTTTTGTAACTTTAGTGGAAAACATCAAATACTTGGTGGGGACACTCCACAAATCACTTGGTTGGTTGGTCATTATACAACAACAGACTATAGACCTTCATGTAAAATATGCATTTAGTATATTTGGATTTATGGTGACATTAGCCCAGATTAATACCTTAAAAATATTCCAGGGAAATATCAGTAAATCACGTTAAATGCATTACTAACTTTATATCTAATTTTTTTTCAGTACTAATTTAAGTGGTGTTGTGACCTTAATTATGTACAGAATACATAGGTCAGTTTGCTATTCAAGTTAATGATTGTGGCATTTGGAACTAAAATTGGAAACTTTGTGTTTCCATTAAGTATAATCTTGTTCACAGTAATTGCATGACAGTATAAGATGTAATTTCCAAATATACAAGAGTTTGTGTTCAGGAAGCCAATCTTTGTAGTATCCTCTGTGTTAGAAAGTTTGAGTGACAAAGAGTCAAGGATACTGTACCAGCACAGTAGCAAGCTTAGGGTAGCAGCTGAAGAGAGGGCGGCCCGCCTCTGCACTGGAGGGCCCATTGTTAGGACCAGTTGTGTCATTCTCAGCTTCTCCAGCCAGCCCACTGAGGTTGACACTTTCTGATACCCGTACAGCATACTTCCTACAATATTTCTTAAGCAGACAAGTTGAGGTTTAGAGGAGTTAAATATTTGCCTAACTCGTTGAACTTGCATCCCCTCATCAGTGAAGTTATTTGATAAAAGCTCAGGAGCTTAGTGGACATCCTGATACTCACTGAAAGTGAGTGAACGTGGTGGCATTAGTGGTCTTACTTCAGGTCCAGGAGGTTTTTTGAGGTTATAGTTTTTAATTTCATTTTGAACATCACTAACCAGGAGCTTTCTTAGATGTCAGTGTGGTGTTCGCACCACAGTTCAAGTCTAGCCTAGTTCTCACCTTTATCCATTTCCCTGCCTTCTACCTGCAGTCTTATTGACAAATTAAATACTTGGCTTTTCATTGCCTGAGGTATAACCATAGGCTTTGTAGTGCTATTCTGAAGCAGTTAAATTACATTTATAAAAGAACCAGTAAGATACATAATTACATATGTCCATGAAAAGGAAATGACAATGCTTCTCCTCCCCATACCATTTTGTATTATAATGAAACACTAAACTACCAAGAGACGTGTTTTAGCAAAGGTAAAATACTTAATTGTAAGTTTTTATTAATCTCTTGATTTAATTTCTTTTCATTAGTTCTCTTCTAACTAGAATAAACATCTGTAGGCCAACTTTAGTTTGAGGCCCATTTCCCCAGAGAATCTGAAGGAAGTAAGACTTCTATATAAAAACTGGGCAGTGTTGGTGAGAATAAGCCTCTGGCAAGAATGCAAGGGGTCAAATAGAGTTCTGACACAAACTACCAGGAGTTTGTACAGACTCACAGACCATTGTATACAATAGGGGATTTTAAATGCTGAACTGAAAGTTTGGATACTTGTTAGTATAGAATGAGGTCTGTTTTGGAGAAAGTCTCATGTGCTACTGAGAAGAATATGTGTTGTTGAATGCGGTACTGGATATCTAATAGTAAGTCCTTTGCTCAGAGGTTTAGTTTAGCTCTGATATTTCTGTGTTGATATTTTTTTCTAGTTGATCTGCTTGCAGTAGTTTGTATTGAGGGCCCATATTACCACTCTATTAGTACTTACCTGACTTTTTCCTATCCGTTAGTGTTTGTTTTGATGTGATGGTATTTGGTGCATATGTACTTATGATTATCTCTTCCTCTAGATTTTACAAGGATGTAGTGACCTTCTGTCTCAGTTACTGTTTTTTCATTGCTGGGACAAATACCCGACACTCAAAATGAAGAAGGAAAGGTTTATGTAGCTCACAGTTACTGGAGGTTTCAGTCCATACTCAGCTGGCTCCAAAGCAGACCATGGCACCTGGCAGAGGGCAGCAGTTCTTGGCGGTGGCAAAGTGCAAGAGCAGAATGGAGGAGTAGCAGCAATAGTGGGTACAGAGAGCAAATCTATCTCCCTTAAATGCTGAATCTTTAAACTAGACACAAACGATAACCCATTCTTTGTGTCTTGTGATCAGTCTGGCTTGAAATCCACTTTGTCTGCAAATAGAATAACTCCTGTTATTTTTTCTAAGTTTCTATTGCAAGCAGTATTGTTTTCCATCATTTGACTTTTAGTCTGTGAGCTTAGTTTTTTTTAACACTATTTTTGTGTCCAAAAATATTTATTTATTTATTTATTTATTTATTTGGTACAGGGTCTCACCACGAAGCTTGGACTCGTAGTGATCCTCCTGTCTCAGCCTCCTCAGTGCTGGGATTACAAGGTGTAGTGCCATCCTTGGTTTTGGTGGCTGGCATGATATGCCTGCTGTGCTAGAGAGGGCCAGCATGGCATGTGGTGCCGGGGATCACACCCAGGTCCTTGCACTTGCCAGGCAGGCACTTAGACCACCAAGCTATTGATTCTAATTAATCTTGTGTTATTTTTCTTTGAATCATCTGGCAGCTGCTGGATTGACTTTTCATGGTGCCTTACTTTATTTTATTTTATTTTTTTTAAATGTATTTAGTATAGGATCCTACTACACAGATCTGACTCTAGCGATCCTCTTGCTTTTTAGCCTCCCAAGCGTTGGGATTACAGGTTTGTGCAGTCACACCCAGTCTCAATCGCCATCTCAGCATGCCCTGGGAGTGGTGCTCGTGCAGGGATTGAACCCATCCCTGTCTCAGCCTAAGCAGGCACTTTAACTCACTGAGCTATCTGGCCAGGCTTCCTTGCTATTTTTAAGAAACCTTTCATTTGATAATCACCAATCACAACCTTGTCTTCTAGAGCTGATATTTTATCTTCACACAAGTTGGTTCTGCTGCATATACTTTCAGTTGAATTTTCAAATCTCCGGGGTATCTGAATCTATTTTATGGTGTCTAGTTTTTTCTTAGGTTGTGGTTTCGCTGCTTTTTTTTCCTCCTGATTTTCTTTTTCTCTACTGTAGATTTATTAGCCATGTCTTTCATTATGGTCATTATCTCTTTAATTCTTGTATATTATTTGTTTTAACCCCGTGGAGACTCATTTGGTTTGTTATTTCCACTGCTACAATTTCAGAAAGTTGCGCTGGGTAGTTTTTTTATGTTTTTTTTCTTCTTCCTCACCTCAGTATTCCCTGAATTTGCCTGCTTTGGGCAAGCTAGAGTCTGGGGTTGCAGCTTATTTCCATGTTTTCTCTCTCTCTCTTGCTCTCTTTTGTTGTTTTCTGAGTTGATGCTTGCAGATTGCTTCTGGTATGTAGCTTTATTACTACTATCAAGACTCTTTAGGAAATGACTACGTTTTAGAAACATAGCTGATGCTTAGTCTTTGAGTCTGTCTCAGGATCCTACCTTTCCTGCTTATTAGAGTTGAGAGGTTGTAACCTGTTTGGCCTAGCACCCAGTTCTTTGCCACTGGACTGTAGTATTATGTCCCTCATACTATCTAGATATTGGCAGACAAAATCATTTGATCAGAGCAATTGTCACCTTGGCTAAAGTAGGATAGTCAGCAGTAACAATAGCATCAAACACAGGCTGGAACATTACTAGCTGTGATAACTAACAATTTGCCAACTAACTGTAGGTATAAGATTTTATGGTAATATAACAATCTAAGACAAATCAGAAAATTATATATAGTAAATATTAGTCAATAGAGCAATTTTATCCTAAGGGAAGAAAATTAAAAGAAAGAAAAGGAAAAAGATAAATAAAATTTAAAAAGTATATGTTAGGAGCAAGGGTGGAAGACAGGAAGATTACCAAAGAAATGACGAAAATGACAGGAGGAAAGGAAAAACATGAAAAAACATAAGCAGGGACAAAACAAAAAAGCAAAAAATAAAAAAAGATACATTTCTCTGTGATTTTAAGCCTGTGGCTATCTTCTTAGGTCTATAGTTTTGTTTTGTTTTATATATGTTAAATACAGGGTCTGTAGGGTCTTACTACACAGACCAGACTTCCTGTAGTGATCCTTCCTGTTTTTCAGCCTCCCAAGTGCTGGGATTACAGGCATGCACCACCATGCCCAGTCTCAGATGCCGGCTCAGCGTGCCCAGAGGGTGGGGCTGGCACCACAGGCTGGGGATTCAACCCCCTGCAGCTGCCTAAGCAGGCACTCTAATCCACTGAGCTATCTGGTTGGCCCTAAGTCTATAGTTTTGTGGCATTGTCCAGCTCAGGGTATGGTTGTGCTCTTGCTGGTAGATGAGGGAGGCAGTCAGAGCCTAGATTTGTACTAGATGATTACAGCAAGCCAGCAGTAGGTTTAGGGTGTGGTGTTGGTTTTGGGAGTTGAAATCCTTAGTTCAAGATGTACCTAATGTCTGGTTGGGGCCCGAGTTGTTAGCTTATAACACTCTGGGTATCTCTTCCAGGCCTATGCATGGCTCTCTGGCCATAGCCCTCTCCAATGATTATCCCTCACTTAGTCCTGTGGTAGTTCAACATTGGAAGCCCTGAGATGAAGCCAACCCATGGCTGCTGAGTCCTGGGGTCTGTTGGCCCCTTCCTGCAATGGTGTCTGACTAAACCCGCTTTCTAGGACACATGGCAGTCACTTGGACTGGAGTCACTGACCAGCTGTTGTAGTGTGTGTCATTCACTTCTCCATTCTACTGGTGTGTTTGTCCCCAGAGGCTTCAGTTCACTGTGTCTCTGTAAGTTAGATCTTCCTTTCTCACACCACACACTAGGAGCCAGATAAAGAAGTGCTATTTGTCCCTCCCTCGTCCTATTTTATGGTATGTCTCGTCAGTTTCTCTGTAGGCTCCAGTTTTTGCTTCAGATCCTTCTTGGGTCCCAGGGATCCAGCTCTGTCCTTTCCTTCTCCAATTTGTTGTTTTCCTCAGTATCCTTTTAATCCATGACCAAAATAAATTTAGAGTAGATGTGGTGGGTCTTGCTAGCTTGGTTTTGGGGAGTGTTATATATTGCATTAGTAGAAATAATTTCGTCCCAGACTAGATGAAATAGAATAAAAAGTTTGTGCTTTATTTTTTTTTTTTAGAAGTATGATACACAGTTGTTTCAAATGAAATTAATAGTTCCCAAATAATATTAGGGTTAATACCCTCTGCACAATTGAAGCCTCCTACGGTACCTTCTGTGTCTGTGACATCATGGAGATAGAATATCAATTTCAAGAACAAAAACCACATACGATTGAGTTTTATGCTAACAGAAGCAGATTCCTCTAGTGCCACTCCATATACACATTGTCAGTTACTGTGTGGTCTTGACTATTAGATCCTTATTAAATGACTTTTGTGATTTTGCTTGAAAACAAATAGCAGAATGTTTGACGTGAGGTCTGTCCAAACTCTCCCCTCCCCTTCTCTTCTCTCCCTTCTCCTCCCCTTGTATGAAGGTTGTACAGTGTATGTTATTACATCAGAGTAGCAGGAGTCATAGATCAATATTGGTGAAGTGAGTGGCTGATCCACCCTTCATCATTTTTATCTGTTGTGGAGAGTTTTTTTTTTTTTTTTTTTTCTTTCATCTGCTTTTAAAATAACACAGCTGTGCTTCTAGGTAATGTTACTATTCAATTTAAAATATATTGGGGTGAAAATTTTATTTTCTCTCAAATAATAACAGTTTTCCTTTTTTTAATTATTTAATCCCATGCCTATTTCCTTGTGCTGTGAACAGCTTAGTGGCTAAAGGAATCCGTTTTCCCTTTCATTTTGCTCTCTTCTGAGTCTATTTTCAATTTTATGAATTGAGAATGAAAGAGGGAAAATGCCATTCATGAAATTCTGCCTATAAAAACTATATAATTTAGTAGCCCTTGCCTCCCTCAGCCTCCAATACTGTATTAAAATATACCTACTGTAATAAATTTATAACAGGTTATCTCATACATTGCCTACCAATTAAGAACCAAAAAGTAAATATAACTGGTAGTCTTTTGAGCTGTATTGTGACCTGCCCCTTCTGGTATTTTTCATTATATGGGACTTCTAAGATACAGCTTTATTGGTTTGAAATCTGTATTAACTGCAGATTCAGTGATCTGTATTGGAATTTTTTCTGTGGTGTGCTGATAATATGGCATGCTCCTTACTGTGAGTAAGGATTTGTAAAGCACATTTGAATTCAGTGTTAACCTTTTATCACTACTTGTGACATCTTGGGTATTTTCTCTATATGATACCGTAGGCTGAAATTTGGCAAATAGCAAAGTAAATGAATCTCCAGCTTAGACCTGAAGGATGTTTGATGAAGAATCAGGTGTGCTCTGGAGGAATTCTTTTTGGATTTATGTGAATTCTAAGCATTTCAGCTTGGTTTTCTCATATTGCCAGGGGTCTATAAGTTTTGATGGCTGTGTGAAACAAAATATCTTGCAGGTACCTTACCCATAGACAAGACTTTTTTAGCTGAATTTAACCACTATCAAATTTTTGAATGATAAAACAAAAGCAGTTTAGATGAACTCTGTTCTTTATTTTTTTATTTTTTTCCTTTCTTTCTTTTTTTGTGGGACCAGGGATTGAACTCCGGACCTTGCACCTGGCAGGCAGGCATTTGTGCCCGAGCTATGTCCCTGGACCCAAAACCTGTTCTTGAGGGTTTTGAATTCTTTTCTCCCAGAGCACAGTAGACATGATTAAGTAAACATTCTGCTGAACTTTGTATCTTGTTCAGAAAATAGTGTAAGCCCTTCCATTTTTTTACCAGAAAGTAGAACTTAATGATGGACTCATGTTTAGATAGTATCCTTTGTAAATTTATTGATGGATTAGCAAGTTAGGTCAAAGAACTTAAAAAGTAGTTTGTAGAACATCATACAAATGAAAATAATAACAGGGTTCCCTGGATTATTATGTACAAATAAAAGTCTTTTTAAAAAATAAGGTAGATATGGATAGTTAGGATCAAAGAAACAGTAGTAGGAAATTATGAATTTGTCATGTTGAGTTTCGATTTCTTACCCATCTACTAGTAGGATAGCAGCAAAGAAAAATGAAACACTCAGTTGCATATTCTTGTCTATAGGATAAAGAAAATATGACACACACACTCCCAAAATAGCTTAATTTAAGAACAGAATGTAAAAAGAATCTTTACGTGCTGCTGCTTCTTTGTGTGTGTGTGTGTGCGCGCGCGCATGCGCGCGCTGGGAATCAAACTCAGGATCTTGTGCTTGCCAGGCAGATGCTATGCTGTTGAGTTATATCCCCAGCTTTTTCATATAAGGGATATCGAATAATCGTTTAATGATGACATAATCAATTTTGGATGTATAAGATCCTCGATATTTTTGTAATAGATACTGGGCCATGGGTTTCCTTCTTGTAAGTAGTCTAAGGCAGGGTACTAACATGTATCTCCTGCTGAGCCACTATGATTTCATAAGGGACTTAGCCAGCATTTGGTATTCAGTCTCCCTAGAACAATATTCAGAGGATTGAAGATTTCAGGACGTTTGTTACCATTACTAACATGTGAATTCATTTTTGTCATTGTGTTCATTTTGTCTGTCCTAG
>PVKN010025221.1:0-14179 GCA_004027915.1 Capromys pilorides | reverse complement strand
TCCATGCATATACCACTCATTTTAAGAAATAGCTAGTTCAATGAAAATAAAACTTTGTACTAACGTCTGTTTGTTTCTTTGTAAAAGAGAAATCTTTTTTATCAATTCATGTACTCAGAGTAACTAAAGATAATAGCACACATTGTATTAACTATTATTCTTCATTATTTTGCTGTGAAATTTTGTTTCATTTTTCCATAAAATCAAGGAATACCTACCAACATCTTTTACTGTAAAAACAGCCACACCATGCACTTCAACTCATATTCATATATATTTATATACATATATATGTATATATATATGAAAACAGCTGTGCACCTAATAGCTTATACATGAATAACCATAGCAACATTATTCATAACAGCAAAAACATGGGAATAACCCAAATATCCATCAATTGATGGATGGATAAATAAAATGTGGTATATCCATGCAGTGGAATATTATTTGGACATTAAAAATAAGGTATTGATGTAGGAAGCAACATGAATGAGCCTTGAAAATATTGTGCTAAGTGAAAGAAACCAGACATGCCGAAAAATCACATATCGTATGTTTACATGATTCCATTTATATGGAATTCAGGTTAGGCAAATTTATAGAGACAGAAAATAATTCACAGTGGCTTAGTGTTGGAGAAGTTAAGGGCCATGGAGAATAACTACAAATGGATTTCGAGTGTTCTTGGGGAAGATTAACGTATTCTAAGATGAACTGTGATGACTGCTCAACTCAAGCTAAGTCATTACATCATATACTTTACATGCGTGAATTATAGGAAATATGACCATTGTGTGGAATGTCTTAATAAAACTATTTTCATTGTATTTTTAAAACATATATATATATATATATATATATATATATATTTTTTTTTTTTTTTTTTTTTTTTTTTAACTCTACGTTAGCAAAGCAGATCTTGCAGCCCTCGCAGCCTTGGGGAAGTGCAGCAGGTGCAGACAGGGCTACTCACGAGGCCCAGGGCCTCTGTGGACCCCTTTCCTCAGAGTATCCATCTGCACCTTGGTGGTCTCTGACCACGGTAACTGCTCAGTGACACCTCTGTGTGCCCAGAGCCCCAGGCTGAGGCCAGGACTTTCCACGGGAGAATTGCAGGCGTTGTTCTGTGTACTAGACAAAGACCACAGAGCGTGTCAGTGCCGCAGAAGAAGTCTCCAACATGCAGAGCCGCCCACGGTTTTCACACACAAGTTTCGGAACCAGGAAGTTAAAGTTGCCAAACCTGGATGCGCTATGCGGACGTGGACGCATACCCAGGGTGGGGTGGTTTTCAGCATGCAGCGCGCATGCCCATTCAGGGCCACGACAGCGCTGCTCGGGCTCCGGCCTGTTCACCAGAGCGCACCTTTGCAGCCCAGGGCGTCAGTCCCGTCCAGGGAAGCACCCCGAGGGGTGGGGCTTGTCGCATTCTTGCATGCGAGGAGTCCAGCGTTTGCCCCGCCACTTGTCGGTTACAGAGAAGGTGCTTCCAGCAGCACAAGGAGGGCTCCCTGCAGACCGAGCAGGGAGTCAGGGAGGTGTGGCAGTGGTGGAATCCCCTCATTCCCCTTCTAGAGGTAATTGGACTGGCCCGGGCCGCGCAGGTACTCCTAGGCCGGCCAGAAACCTAAAGGAAGCTGAACCCAGATGTGCTCAATACCAAGTGAGCGGATCCGACCTCAGCGCCTTCTCCCACCTTACAGTCTTGGGCGACGCGGGGCGAGGAGCCGAAAGCCAGGCGCCCAGTGGCTTAAACAGAGAGCCTCCAGTGAGGCGCCCACCCGCCTGCCACTGTCCTGCAGTGTTGGCTCCTCCCCAGTAGGTGAGTGTCCAAGAAGTCTCAGGCTTTGGTTCCACCCAGCTGCGCCTTCCCTCTGAGTCACAGCCGTTGAAATTCACGTTCCCTGACAGTTCTTCCAGGACCGGGGAAAGCAAGGGCAGGCATGCAGCCAGCCACGGGTGCTGCGCCATGGTTCATGCCTGCCCAGTCTACCTTTTAGAGACTGACTGCAGATGAAGGTGACTTCCTGGTAGTCCTCACTAAATTTTGCTGGAACTCTCTTCAAGCCAAGATAGTATCAGAGGTTAAAATAGAAAAACATTTCCCTATGCCAAAGTGTAACTCATAAAAAATTTTAAATAGAAAGCATGCTGGATGCACACTGTGATGTTTCTAGCATCTGCAGACTTAGGCATGTGTTTTGTATATACATATTTGCATCTAAGCACTTGCATGTTAAACGACCACAACCACAAATACAAGTGTACATTTGCACCAAAGGAAACAAAGCCCAAGTCATGTTTCCCACCTGTGGGGAGTGACTGTCCGGGTCACCACTTTCCCCTGGCTTCTCCTCGCCTTGGCTTTGGTAGAGCAGGACCTGCTCCAGGACGCAGGTGAAACACCTCGAGACAAGACCTTAGAGATGCGAGCTTTAGTAAAAGAGTCTAAGAGCCTTCCTCAGGTGCTCAGCCTCAAATTCATGAGCCAGATGCATGGTTGCATTGCTGTGAACTCCCTGGCATCACAGCCTCACCTACCACCACTCCACACAAAGGGGGAACAAAAGCCTGTGGGTAGACACTGCCTGAAGGAATGCAACCCCTAGGGCCTTTCTGTGCTTTGAACATTCCTCATAGGGCTCTCAGTCCTGCTCCTCCTGTTGTGAAAGGTGAGTATTCACCAGTTCCCAGGTCAGTGAAGTGGAGATTAAAAAAAAATCCTGGCCATGCCCCTCCCAGCATGCACGGTCAAGAGTATCAAAGGGAGCCAGTTGGTGTCTGCTTAAGGATTGATGCCGCCTTTTAGTGAGAAACCAGTTTTCCTAGGTACAAACTTCCATACTGTCCATAATTACTAAAATTATCTTCAGTTATATATTCAACTAAGTAATTCAATGGAATTATTAGAAAACATACAAAATGACTCTTTTAAATACCACTCTCCCGCATGAGAACAGTGGTTCTTTGTTTTGTGTCAAAAGCTATGCGGAAAGAAACAGTGTTCTCACCAGTCTCACCTCCCCATGGGGAGCAAGAAGACACCGGCCTCGCCTGACTTTGTTCAGCAGGGCTCCTCTTAGGAGTCTCTGCCCACATCTGGAGCACGGGGCACTGTTCGTATGCTACCTCCCTGGGGAAGTGCGGGCCACCCCCCTTCAGGACTCTCCTCCAGCTAGGACAACCATCAATCATCATTCGGGCTTTATCTGGAGCTTTACCTGGAGATACTGGGTAACTGTCCCTCCTCCCTTTTTAAAGTTGTTCTGTAGAGCCTAACGCTGCTCTCCTATTCTCTTTTGTAACAAAGCGACCTGCGCCATGTGGATTGGGTGAAGTCATATTTGAACATTTGGAGTGAGCTTCAGGCATACATCAAGGAGCATCACACCACAGGCCTTACTTGGAGCAAAACTGTGAGTACTAGACCCATCTCCACCTAACACAATACCATACGAACATTCATAAACAAACCTATGCCCTGTGGATCCCCAGCCTGCCGTGCCGGCCCTAACCCCGGGCACACTGAGACTGGGCGTGGTGGCTTGCGCCTATAATCCTAGCGCTTGCGAGGATGAAAACAGGAGAATCACTATGAGTCCATCTGTGTAATGAGACCCTGTAGACCCTGTAGTAATTATAAAAAAAGAATTGGAAGGAACAGAAAGACTAGAATATGAGTGCCATTTTAAGTGTTCTTAATTTATCTTTTAATGCATTGAAGTTTCTTGAACAATGTTTTGGGATAGCTAAGCAACTGTAGTCCTTTTAAAAGTGCCAATATAGTAAGAATTTCCTGTGTTGTCCCCACTCTAATCTGCACGTGGGCCACACTGTCTCTCCTCCTGCTTTGCCGCATGTTTTCCCTTGTCTCACCAAGAGTTCCAGCTGTCCCTAACTATGCATGGAATCCTGAACACACCTAGTGTGGGTGGAAGCAAAGGCAATAGCAGCCATTTCGAAATCTGCCAGTCTCATATTACTTGACCTTCACTATGATGTCCTGAATATACATCATGCTGTGCACCCCAAGTTTCCAAGGGGGGCACCCCATCTTTCTCTGAGGCCCAGCCCCAGCATCACCTGCCAAGACCTCCACTAGGCCCCCTTCTGAGCTCAAGGTTCTCTTCTGTGCCTCCCTGGTTTCTTGAGTCTACCTGGGTCATGGGCTTCTTGAAGGTGCACTAGCATATGAACTGTCATTTTCATGTGCTTTCAGAGTCCTCCCCCCTTGCTTATGAGTGCATCTCTTCTCCAGCCCCTAGCACAGTGCTGGTCCAGAGTTAAGGGCTCAGCAAGTGGTTGAACTAAATCTTGACTTAGAGACCCAGCATCTTTATTGCTCTTTGGGATCCCTACTGGTTTCCCATGGAAATGCCTTTCCATTAGAAATGGTTATTACTTTTAACTAGGAGATGTTTGCTATGCCCTACACATAAATGTTGCCCAACCTACATACTCTGGGGAGACTTGGGAAGGTGATTGGATCATGGAGGTGCTGTACTCATCGGGAGATTCATCCACCCATGAGTCCATAGCTGAATACGCTGTTAAAACAGGGCTCAGGTGAAAGAGGTGGTCACTGGGGGAGGTGGGCCTGGAAGCACTTGTCCCGGTCCCCGGCTCCTCCCTTCTCTGTCCCTCTGCTTCCTGACTGCCTTTAAGTGGCAGGTGTTGGACATTTTGTTTTCTACTTTGCTTCCCCATAGCACTGAAATGCACAGGGCAAGATGCACTGGGTTAATTGGTGCTCTTCTGCCCCCATTATAACTTTGAGTAGACGGAGTCATAGCAGTGAGGTGTTCCAGTAAGGAACGGAAGGGCATGTGTGGATGGGCTGACCATTGATGGAGACTGGCTGGAATTACTGTCCACCCACTTCAAATGCGATGGTGTTTTGTTATAGATCAATGTGTCATAAAGTGGAATTGTCACCTCCTTGCTACGGAGATAGGTCATCACTAGAGAACAGTAAATTACAAATGAAGAATCTTTGGATCTGTTATTATTTCATGGTAGATAAATGTGAGAGGAACGAGAATCTGCTCATAGAAAATAATGTCAACAAGCGCTAGGCTATTAGTTCTCTAATGGTACCCATGGAAAATGAATAGAAAATTACTTTTAAATGGCTTGAATACCTTTATTGCAGCATACAAAGCAGAGTAATTGTGTTTATGAATATAAAAGAAAATTGATTATTAATAATAGAAAAATAAATGTGGCTATTTTCCTTTGTCTACAGTGAATGCTCATTTTATTTGCTCAGTAGAAATACATGGTTTGTGACAGTGACTTTCAACTGTTTAAGACAAACCATCGAAAGAAGCGCATTTAACATACATGCTCCTCGGGCAGAGAGCAAAAACAAGTCTCACGAAACGATCTTCTTTGATTATTGCATATATTACATTCTGACATTTTTCTTTTTCATTTTATGTTATGTGGTAGAAAATTCTGTCTGAAACTCACTAAATTGATTTTGTAACTCACTAATTAAGGGGCTATACCCCATGTGTGAAAAAAGTGTTATAAAACTTTTAATTTTTTTAGATTTTTTATTACTTTTAATAAGAAGTAACAATGTATAACAATGTGACATTTTCAACACACGTTAGTAGTACATTTCAACACTTGATACAATGCATATTGTTGTCCTATTAGTTATACAGAGCCCAGGGTGTAGGTGTTATAACTTTTCAAATCATTATTGGTACAACCAAATTTCTTCTCGCTGAACTAAGAGAAAGTAGTTGTATACGTAATCCAATGTTCCATAATCACAGTGGCTTATTGGTAAAACTGGCAATGATAGAAGCTGTTGATTTAAACCTTTTACAGCTCAGCATTCTAATCTAGCTTTCCATTTTATGCCTCGTGGTTAAACTTTTCTGCTGGGTGGTTACATGTTACATTTATACTAAATATAAATGATCCATAGTGCATACACTGGGCACCATGGTCTGCCATGGAAATGGCAGTTGT
Organism: Capromys pilorides; assembly: GCA_004027915.1. NCBI lineage: Eukaryota > Metazoa > Chordata > Mammalia > Rodentia > Capromyidae > Capromys > Capromys pilorides. Next base: position 8,191 of record PVKN010025221.1, on the reverse strand, counting down.
CACTTGCAGCACACACAGTATTCTAATTCTGTTCAAAGCCGGGCAAGGTGACATAGGCCTGTGCTTCTAGCACTCCAGAGGCTGAGGGAGTTCAAGGCCAGCCTGGGCTACCCAGTGGGTCCAGGCCATTCCCAACTACACAGTGAGACTCTGTCTCCAAAAACATATATTCTGTTTAAAATGGTAAAAGTGGAGCACCTGGATCACTTTGGGGAATATTTCTGTTTTGTTTTGTTTTGTTTTGTTTTTGTGCTAAGCGTAGAATCCAGAGCCTCGCTTGTGGTAGGCACAGGCTACTACACTGAGCTACATCTCCAGCCCCACCTCACTTCTATAATAGAAACAGAAGAGTGGGATGGCAAAGCACCGGCAGATGATGAAAGCAGGCAGTGACCGTGGTAGGGGACACTGGGTCAGCAGTGACATCATCTGCACAACTGTGTGACAAGCCTGAGGAGATGTGTGATTAGTATTTCCTGATGTTTGTATCTTATGGTTTTGTGTACACTGGGGAAAGGGCATTAAAAAGTCCATAATAAATATTACCCTTCATCTTTTAAAATTAAATCTCTTTTAAATTACTAAAAAAAGATTTTTGGGATTCCAGGTATAATCTACTGCCTAAGTCAAACTAATTTCTCTGCCCATTCTCTGTTCTGACAACATGCCAGTGAAATGAATAGTAGAACAATCGAACCCAGAATCAGAGCATCACTCCCAAGAGGAGGAAAAGAACTATTAAAATTATCTGATCAGAAGTCTATAAGAAGAAAAAATAAGTGCTATCCTTGCAAAGAAAAAGAACAAGGCTGTTGAGCTCCACAGATCCAGACTGCACCAAACTAATATAAGGTGCAACAGATTAGGAGGAATGGAGCAGAGCCTCAGTGCCTGCGTGGCGGGCCCTGCGGGACTCGGGTTTTAGCAGCCAGCTCAGTCCCTGTGGACTCTGCCAGTCACAGCGCGCCTGTGCGCACTGCACATTTTCTGCAGTTGTTCTTTTCTTCTATTTTCAAGTTGGATTTTGAGTTTTGCACCCAATGTGGTTTTCAGTGACCAACAGCAGCTGTTGGAGACCCTCGGTTTTCAAGGGTGCACCCCAAGCTGGCCCTGAACTTGCTGGCTCCTCACCCTCACCCCTTTGACCTCTGCCATCAGGCTGCAGCTGTGCCAGGCAAGGACAGAATGTGAAGCTCTGAAGCCAGGGATTCTTCAGCTGTGTGTGTGTGTGTGTGTGTGTGTGTGTGTGTGTGTGTGTGTGTGTGCAAGTGTGCTGGGTGCGGGTGGAGAAGGCATTTCCAGGGAGGAAGCAGCTGAGCAGAAAGCCATCTGGAATTTCTGGTTGCGTTGGCAGTGGTCAGGGGCCTCTTGTGGCTTCCGTGGGCGTTCCTCCACCCGAAGGCAGCTGTCCATGAGACGCTCTCTACACAAAAACGTGCTTGCCCTTCTCGTTCAGTAAGCGTAACTCCCTGGACTCTTTCATACTAACTGCCTTGCTCCCTTGCACTCCAGCTCAAACAGAGGTTGTGGAATTAATTGCTCTTTTCCCAAGACCCACTGGTAGTTGTGGCCCACTGCCTTTGGTCAGGTTGGTAAAATTCATTGGCAGGTCCTGCAAATCATGTAACAAGGCTGTAAGACTATGGCCCAGTTCTTACATTTAGGGTCACCAAAATAATTAAGTTTTTTTCTATCAATTGTCTAGATTACCATCTAAATTGTACTATTCTATTCTGTTGGGGCTGCTGGAAAAGGGACATGAAAAATAGTTGGTAAGCAGGATAAATCCAAAGACTTTGTTAACTTTCTGGCCTTAAACTTGTTGATTCATTTCTGCACTTTCGTGTATTTATGAATTACTTTAACTTTGGGAGAAAACTAGGGTATAATCATTTTTAGAGTAAAATAAAATTATACATGAATAAATATATACAAAATCTTATGCAATGATGACGGAGTTCTTAATGTCAGTAATATGAGTTTTAAAAATCTACCTATACACTAGGTGTCATCTACCCTTACACAAACACCCAGGAAAATACAAATCACTGGAAATGGCTAAACTTAGAAGGTGGAGTTTTGCTTTTGTGAAACAAGACAATTCCTAATCTCCCTTCTTTTTGCCCAGATAGACATATCTTTTCACCCTATTTCTCAATGCAAAGGCCAGCTATCCATTAACAAAGCAAAAAGTTGACATTTTGCTTTTGATCAAATTAAAATTCAGCCAGAGGGTGCTCCTACTTATTATAAATAATGTACACACTGTAACATGTCATCAAATATGTATGGCTTCTGAGTTTTCCAGTCGTCTGACCTCTCAGCTCCCTCATTCTACTTATAAAACTATTCCTTATTCTCAGCTTTTTTTTAAACTAGGAAGTAAGCCCAGAGCTTGAAAGGTGACTGGGGGTTCCCTGGGCAGACAATAAAGGAAAGGCAGTGTTGTGGCAGAGAATTCAGTGTGCCCACAGGACATGAACAAGGAACTTTGGATGAGAGAGAGAGACCTGAGAGGCTAGTCATCTTTTGGAGCTGAATGGAGGAAGAGATGGGGCCAGCAGGTAGGCTGAGGCCACGTGAAGACCTCCTGTGTCACACCAAGAAGATTTGGGCTGAGGGTGGTTGTATCCTCCACTGCAGGTTGTTAAGCAGAAAGCTGAGTGCTGTGGATGATTTGGTACCTGTGTGAGACAAATGGAAAAGGAAAACGATTCCATGTTAGGAAACTTTAGCAGGTGGCCAGAGATAGTTATCAGGTAACAGTGGCAACACCAAGAAAGAGAAGTTGCAAGACAAAGTTGGTGATAGTTTTGGAGGGAAAAGTCAAATCTAAACACAATGTTAACTATGTGGAATTCTGCCATAATTGTGGTAATTCTCAAAAAAGTAGAGAAAGTTATGAAGGGCTTTTAGTGGAGGAAGAAGAAAAACCTTCCCACTCTGAAGAATTTTTACTTCGGTGGTATGTGAGGATGGGTGAGACGTGCGCCTGAAGGGAGGCACAGATGGCGAGTGTGAGCTCACCGAGTGGGACACCCCGATATGGTGAGGGGAGGCTCTCCCCAGAGGTGCCAGTTAGGTAGAGGAGCAGGTACAAAGAGGATGGGATCATGGATAAAGCCGCAGGGAACCCCATTATTTACAGACAAAGAAGAGATAGGAGAAAGAACTAGACATACCAGTATTCTCAAGGCTGTAAGAGGGGCTGGCCCCCAACATTACCTGTAGAGAACAAAGGGCAACAGAATTTGAAAAAGGCTGTGGTCCCCTGTGGTTAGTGACCTTCCAGAGAGGGTCTTTCATTGGGTATCAATGTGATGCAATTTTACCAAATTAAAAGAGTAACAAGTTTTCATGTAATGACCTCTGGGTTATGGTATTTAAAGACTAGTTGTCTAATTTGGTGGATTATTACTGATAGTTTCAATTTCAGCCCCAAATTTCTAGGGTATGGGTCAGTTTCATTTTCATGTGGGCAGTGTCTTCAGTAGGATATGTGTGAGTTAGAAGCAATCAAATAGGCAGTGTCTACAGTCTTCATATACAGTTGTTTAGAGTTAGCTATAGTATGAGGTTCTAAGTAAATGTTTTTATATTTAGAACTGATTCTATTACTTCATAAATACCTTTGCATTTTGGTATTCATCAACAAGAATATATAAGTATTCTAGAGTATTTAAATCTCCATAAAGCAAAACAGTAGTTACTTTTGAATTGTCTACTTTAACAATCAAAATTATTTCATGTACTAGAATTTTTTCATAACCAGAAACTCAAACTCTCTAAACTTGAGGGCTGACAAGTTTTAACACATTCTCCTAATTCACTTAAACTGTCACACTGGAAATATTCTAATAAGGTATGCTGTGTAAAGTTCCCTGGATATAGCTCAGCAGCACAGGGCCTACCTGGCAAGAGGGAGGTCATGAATTCAATTCTCAAAAAATAAAAATAAATAAATAAAGTTCCCTAATTCATACTATCAAGGGCCACCATGTCATTGAGTTCTGTTACTTATTCTGTTCTGTCCCCAGCCACATAACTGATGGTTAAGATATTAAACATTAGGACAACCATGAGAGGCTCTTCAGAGCTCAAACTCAGACCAAACCTCAGTTCACAAACAGGTAATGAGGAGAGGATATGAAGTAGCCCAACAGCACCCTAATGGATCCCCGTAGAGAAAAACAGGGAACTTCCTTTGGGAAAAGTTTCATAAAGCCACAAAAAGAAGAGACACTCGAGGGTTGGGAAGATAGCTGAGTAAAACAAGCACTTGCCTGGCAAGCACAAGGGCCTAAGTTCAATTCCTGGTTCCACAAAAACAGAAGAGGCACTTGAGTTTGGCCTTGAGAGACATACAGAGTTTTCTAAGTAGTAAATTGGAGAACAAACTTCCAAATTAAAGTAAAGACCTAGGTCTTAGAGAAGACTCAAAGACCAGAACCAAATACCTGCTGCATCGGGGACAGAGAGTGTTTTCTTTGTCCTCAGAGGCTGTGAGCTCTTTGGTTCTGTCCTTCTCCTGGGCTTCATGGTGGTGAGTACTCCAGGGCCTTAGAAATAGATGGCATCCATGTCCATCTGCCTGATCGAATGCATTCATTTCTGACCACATTATTTCTCAGAAAAGTGCATAAAATGTTAGTCCATTACCTTTGGGTGGTGTCCACTGCCCAGGAACCATGGGAAAATGTGTCTACTTCTGCCAAAGGATAGCAGCGGGACTAGGTGACCACGAGTGCTGCCCTGTTCCTTCACCTGGCCATTGCTCCTCTCATTCTAGGTTGGCATAAACTCAGGAAATGGGCTGACACTAGATTTAACAAAAGAAGTCTTCTGGGGGTGGAGGGGAACTGGGCATAATAGTACATGCCCATAATCCCAGCTCTCGGAACAGCACAGATGCAGGGCCAACTTGGGCTATGTAGCAAATTCAAAGCCATCCAGGAGGACAGAGAGAGACTCTGTCTTAAAAAAAAAAAAAAAAAAAAAAAAAAAAGAGGGGTGAAAGGTACAAATTATCTTCCAAAGCCAAACAACCCCTTCCTAGGAGCGAAAGGGCAAGCCCTGGCTCAGTTACCCGGCAGCACATTGGGTGCTGGGTGCCAGCTCATCAGCCGGTGCCCCCACCCCATGCACACCAGCTGAATTTTTCTTGTAAGTTTAGGGACTGAAATCAAGGCAATTACTCTGCCTGAGCATGCCTCAGCTAGAAAACTCAGGGGATATTGATATTGATAGGTATCTTAATTAAAAAAATTCCACATAAAGAAAATATATATGTGACATTGAGCCACACGGAAACAATCTGACAGCTCTTGGTTTGCCTTTTCCTTCATTTCTGCTGTTTACCAGGAATGAATAATCTGAGAAAGTGCGATAGTCCTTTATTACTGTAAGATCCCCCTAGAAACAACAAAGACGTAAGTCCATTGAACACTCAGACCTCGGACGCTCGGGCCAGACGCAGCAGACGCCAGCTGCCCTACTCCACAGGTTGTCCATGGTCTTCATGCAACCGCCAGTTGTCCAGCTTTGGTCTCCTCGATGGCTGTGCTGTGGTCTCCTCTATGGGTGTGCTGTGCTCTCTCTAACTCTGAAAAGCTTTCTCATGGAAGATTTCATTTTACCTTTCCTGCTTTTCTGAGAATTGCTGTTTTCACATTGTCATGCTGGCAGAGGAGAAGAGGCACTCTGAAAATTCCAGATTAATGAGCCAGTTATCAGTAGCCAAGCAAGACCCCTCTAATAATGAAGGCCACTTGCCGGTGTCATTTGCGTGGAGCCTCTGGGCCACTTGAACAGTCTAGATCATGCCCATCTGTTCTTCTGGCGTGGCCTGCGCTGGTGCAGAATTCCTACTTTGGGCCTGTTGAACAGGAACTGACATTGGTGTTCTGTCCAAGGACATCTGGACATATGATGAAGACAAGAATAAAAGCCCTGGGCTGTCACTTTACATGGACCAGCATGGACCCTGCATGCCAATCCCAGGCCATTTCCTGACATAGCGCCATCGTTACTTCTTGGAAGTGACTTTGTTTCTTCTGTTTCTTTTTTCATTTGTGCCAAAGCTCTGATCTATTGAGCTATCGAAGGAGTAGCTTGGAGAGACCACAGGAAACTAGGAGGGATGGGGACAGTGCAGCCATCAGAAATCATCAAGGAACCTTGAAGTCTAAGATTTGAATAACCTTCCATTTTCCTCTTGGAATAAGAGTGTTTGGAGCTCAGCTACAGAAGAAACCTGGTCAAAATGAGCCCTCCATTTCCTTCATTATCATATGACCGTCTTGTTACGTGGATTGGAGGTTCTTCCACGGAAACCTGAAAATCCAGTAGTGTTCTGTCTTTCCATCGCCAAAATAGGAATTAAGTTCGTAAAAATCATTAACAAAGATACTAAAAATATTGTGCAACACTTCCTTGTGGTATTACTAACAATTCTGTTTTCATTGTCAGATGTCTCAAACTTCAAGTAAGTGCTAAAAAAGAGAATAAAGACTAAACTCATAAATTCCCTTTGGCTTCTGCCTACAGTGTACACAACGATCATCTGTTTGTCTGTGCATGACTGTCTTTTTTATGACAGTTACCTCATAGTAGAAATGTGACATATACACAAGGTGAGGTAACAAAATACAGAGAATGTATACATTTTTAAATACTGATTGCAAAGATCCAGCCAGGTAGCTCAGTGGACTAAAGTGCATGCTTGGGCAGGTGCAGGGACCAGGGTTCAATCCCTGGCATGCCATTCCAGCCCTGCCCCCAGGGTGCACTGAGATGATGACTGAGACTGGGCATGGTGGCATGTGCCTCTAATCCCAGGGCTCAGAGGCTGAAAACAGGAGGATTACTTCGAGTCCTACCTGTGTGGTGAGAACCTAAAGACCCTGCAGACACTATACTAAATAAATAAATAAACAAATAAATAAATAAATAAATATAAACGGATGACAGTAAAAGACATGCTGCCATTGCTCTCCTTCCCTTTGGATATGCTGATCCCACTATTCTTACCATTCTTTGCCGTTCTTTCTCTGGAGGTCTTCTTTCATCAGGGTCTTTAGTTGTGCTGCCACAGTCTCCCAGTGCTGAATGGATTAACAATGTTTACTTTTTGTGGTCACTTTGATTTGAGGGAAGAGCCAAAATTTCACAATGGGAGATCTTGTGGGTAAGGTAAATGAGGACACACCTTCATGATTTTGACAGAAATTACTATAAGCAGTTATCAGTGTGGGATGATGATAAAATTTAGTGACTGGCTTAAAAAATGCTCTTATAAAAGGCACATTTAGTAGTGCTGGGGATTGAACCCAGGTCCTCTTGCTTGCCAGGCAGGTGCTTGGACTGTCAGGCTATCTCTCCATTAATCCCCTTCAAAATACTCTCCCCGCTTAAACACACTCAATTGATAGCAATGTGTCTTTCCCTATAATAAGTGAAACTGAAGCACTCATTGTATCTTTCAGTCACCTCTTGGACAAATGTAAATTATTTCAGTGCTGATAGAAATTCAGTTGATCAAAGTAAATCTTCCAGAAAATAGAAATTTAGCTTTAGTTTTGACACTGGTAATGTAATCAAACTCTAAATTGTGAATTTGTGATTTGCTTGCTCCTTTTTATTATTATTTTTTAAAGAGAATAAAAACTTGCTGAGGTGGAGTCTCACCATGTTGCACAGGCTGGACTCGAACTCCCCAGCGCAGGCTTCCTCCTGCCTCGGCATCCCAAGTGCTAGGGGTACAGACGCCACCACCACACTGGGCTCATGAGCTGGTGAAATGTTTTGCTGCTAGGATGACTGTCTTATTTCTGTGTATAAAACAGTAATTACTTGTTATTTATTTTAATTACTTGTTATTTATAATATACGAAATTTATCACTTTAATATTTTATTTTATTATTTGTTGTTGTTTATACAGTGTCTTGCTGTGTAGCTCAGACTCATAGTGATCCTTCTGTCTCAGCCTCCCCAGCACTGGAATTATAGGTGTGCAACAACACGTCTAATTCCAGGGCCTGCATGACATGTAGTACTGGGGATCGAACCCAGGTCCTTGTGCTTGCCAGGCAGGTGCTTGGACTGCCAGGCTATCTCCCCAGCCCTACCCTAATATTTTACATGTCATATTCTACCAGATCATTTGGGATCCTTTGTCTTTAGAAAAATGAA
>PVKN010025220.1:0-14175 GCA_004027915.1 Capromys pilorides | reverse complement strand
GTAGGGAGGCCCTGAAACATATCTATTTGTCCGGGATCAACTCCTGGAAGAAACGCCTGATTCGCATCAAGGTGGGCATGAGTTCTCACCGCCTTTCAGCAAGTGTGGGGTCAGTTGTTGACCATGGACAGGGTCACCCTTTCTGCTTGAAGTGCTGCTATGTAGAGGCGCCAGCAGGGCAGAAACCAGAGGCGGGAAATCGAGGTGTGGTGGGGAACAGTGAGTAATGGGGTGCAAGACGCCTTTGCCAGGATTCCAGGATGTGTGATTACCTCAACTTCCTGTTCCACAAGCATGCCTGTTTCTGCTCCACAGAATGGCATTCTTAGGGGTGTGTACCCAGGCAGTCCCACCAGCTGGTTGGTTATTGTCATGTCAACAGTGGGCTTCTCCTACTGCAAAGTGGACATCTCTTTGGGGCTGGTCTGTTGTATCCAGAGGTGCCTCCCTGAGAGGTAAGAAGCTTGGAGGGAAAGCGCAAGAGTCAGGCGGAGTAGGGAGGCCAGGCCAGCTCTGCAGGCCAGGTACAGGGCAGCAGGCCCTGGAGGCCACCAGGGCAGCCTTCCGCCAGGGCCATCATCATCCCAGTCCCACATTAGTTGGTACTTTGGCTGAGACCTGAGTATGCCCAGAGAGGTTCTTGTCCCTCAGTACCTCTCCAGAGCCAGTTCACGACCATCAACTGCAGAGTCAGAATTCCCCCTAGTCACAGGCTGTGGTGGCTCACACTTCTAATCCCAGCAGTCAGGAGGCTGACCAGTAGGATTGCTGTAAACTCAAGGCCAGCCTGGACTATGTAGTGAGCTCAAGGTGAGCCTAAGCTACATAGTGAGACCCTTTCTCAAAACAAACAAACAAATAAATAATGGACTGGGGATGTAGCTCAGTGTAAAGGACCTTAGCTCAATCCTTAGTATAGAAAGAGAAAGAAAGAATTCCCCTAAGGCTGACCCCAAGAGGACCCCTGAAAATCTCCCTCCTTCTTGCATAGGTGTGGCCCCTACCAGACCCCACAGACCCGACAACTTCTCAGCATGGCTATCTTCTCCACCGGGGTCTGGGTGACAGGCATCTTCTTATTCCGCCAAACCCTGAAGTTGCTGCTTTCCTACCATGGGTGGATGTTTGAGATGCATGGCAAGACCAGCCGCTTCACCAAGATGTGGGCTGTGAGCAGAGGCATTGGAGGGGGCAGACATCTGACTTGAGCCTCCAGAGCTTCCCTTGGGGTTCTGGGTAGGAGGGCACAGGCAGACTGATGGCTGGTGCTTTGTGCCTAGGTTTGTCCTGAAAGGAGTTGGCATGGTTCTGAGGGTCTCAGTCATTCTGGTTTCCAGTTTCTATCCATTCTTCCTGCTAGCTTCCACTCTGAAACTGTGCCCTATCCCCCTAGATCTGTGTCCGCCTTCTCTCCAGCCAGCGGCCCATGCTGTACAGCTTCCAGACATCTCTACCTAAGCTTCCTGTGCCCAATGTGACAGCCACGATTCAGAGGGTGAGGGCCTGGGTCCCACTGAACATGGGAGGCTAAATTCAGAGGAATTGTCTAAACACAGATGTTGGTTGTCTCTGAATAGTGGGCTGGAGAGTGATGGGACTGGGGTGAAGAAATAGAGGTGGGGAGAAGGTCAAGACCAAGGCAGCCAACAATGTCTGGCATCTTGATGACCACCACTTGGCTGTACAGTACCTGGAGTCTGTGCGGCCCTTGTTGGATGATGAGAAATATTACCGCATGGAGACTTTGGCCAAAGAATTCCAGGACAAGACTGCCCCCAGGCTGCAGAAATACCTGATACTCAAGTCATGGTGGGCAACTAACTATGTAAGTTTGCCTCCTGGGCTCCATGTCATCCACCTGCCCTGGAAGCCCCCTCCTCACTTCTAACCTTCCACCTACCCACAGGTGAGCGACTGGTGGGAAGAGTATGTCTACCTCAGAGGCAGAAGCCCACTAATGGTGAACAGCAACTATTATGTCATGGTAAGCACGAGAGCCTCTCAGGGCTCTGTGTGTGCTCGCTGTGTCCTCAGCTGTTGCCTCAGTGGGGCAAAGACAGTGCAGATCCCTGGTGGCAGTTTCCATGGCTGAGTGGGTGTCTTGGAGTGAGATCTGAGGCAGAAGAAAAAGGAAGGGTAGTGCATCAGCAACTTAGGGACAGTGAAGATCCTCAGGACAAGGAGAACTCCAAGACCCTATGGCCTGTCATTGCCTATCAAAGTCTCTGAGCTTGCTGTACCTACCAGCTCAGATTGTCACTTCCTTCCTTGATTCCCTCACTGGCGTCGCAGTCATGAGTTTCCAGTTATACTAACACAATTTGCAGGGAAAGTTCTGATATGTGCCTTATTTTTGTCCTTCTGTGGATCCAGACCACAAAAATAGAGCCAGGTTCTCTAATCTCTTAGTACTCAGGAAGTCACCCACATGACTGGCCTTCTCCTGACTATCTGCAGATGGTTTCCTGCTGCCCAGTGCCCAGTCTTTCCTCTTCTGCTGTCAAAAGTACACTCCACTGAGTAGCCTGCTGGAATTCACATGTTCCACAAACTATCCCTCCAAAAATGTAGATACTCCCTTTCCAAATCAAAGGTTTAAAGCAGTTTTTCAGTGGCAGTACAATTTTGCTTCTTTGAAGCAAAAAAGGCAAAACCTGAACAAATAAGTGTAAAAACAGCCTGGTCAAAGCTGGAGCAGAGGCATGCATGTCAGTTACGCATTTTTTTAAAACCATATTTGTTTTTTTGGGGGGGGCGGGCACTACTAGGAATCAAAACTCACAAATTGTACTTGTCAGGTAGGCGCTGTGCCTGTTGTGCTATATCCCCAGCCCAGATATGCATTTTGGAAGCTCACCCCAACAGCATGCAGGATGAACTAGAAAGAGAAAACACAAGCCCAGGCATTTGGGTAAATTGGTCTCTATGCTGGAGAGACCCAGATGATACCCAGACACAGGTTCTTGCCCTGTGGGCTTTGCATTGTCTATAGGACCTTGTGCTTGTCAAGAACACAGACAAGCAGGCTGCCCGCCTGGGAAATGCTGTCCATGCCATGATCATGTATCGCCGTAAACTGGACCGTGAAGAGATCAAGCCTGTGAGTGACATCAGATTAGAGGGTGGGAGGGGAGGAAAGGCCTGGGCCTGAGTCCTGCTGGGCCTTCCTTCAGGTGATGGCACTCGGCATCGTGCCCATGTGCTGCTACCAGATGGAAAGGATGTTCAATACCACTCGCATCCCTGGCAAGGAAACAGGTACACATCAGAGCCAAGCCCCTGGCCAGGTGCCCTGCTGCATACCCACCACCCATCACCTAGAGTGTGTCAGGGTCGTAAACCTGTGAAGAGTAGTCTGCACCAAATCCCACACATCTGTTATTTATAGCGTGATCCTGGGGCTGGGACCCCAAGGCACCAGATTAGAGCTTTTCCCTTCCAGGTCCTCACCTTGCATGGAAAGGTAATCCTGAGAGGAGCAGTATGTGGCAGTGGGGCTTGGAAGCACAGTTGCCCTTAATAGAGCCTACAGAAGAGGGAGGAAGAGCTTACCAGGAGTTTGGCAGAGAAGCTAATTTTCCTCTGTCCCTGCCTCCTGGAACACTTCACATAGGCTTTCTCCTCATTGGGACACTTTCACAGAATTGTTGTGAGAGGCCATGGGAACACCCAGCACAGGGCCTGGCCTGGCACACAGCAGCCAGCCTGGCCAAATGAAGAAAGGGCCAGGCCAAACGCTGGGCAAAGCAGAGTTTATGGGGCCACTGTGTGTGGAAGGTGGGCCCCTCCCACGGCTCAGGAGTGGGACATGGTGCTCCTCGAGGCCTTGCATCAGCCTATCCACTGGCCACCACAGATGTGCTGCAGCACCTTGCAGAGAGCAGGCACGTGGCTGTCTACCACAAGGGCCGCTTCTTCAAGGTGTGGCTCTATGAGGGCTCTCGCCTGCTCAAGCCTCGGGACTTGGAGATGCAGTTCCAGAAGATCCTGGATGACCCCTCCCCACCTCAGCCTGGGGAGGAAAAGCTGGCAGCCCTCACGGCAGGAGGAAGGTATCGGCTCTATGGGGAGGGTTGTCCTGGACTAAATTCAAGGCCCATTGAAGAGGAGCCTGGCCCTTCCTATCACCCTGGGATAGGGTCCAGAGCTACAACCAAAGGGCAGCATGTAGGACATGTGTGTTGATAGGCCCTGGTGGTAGTGGCAGTGAAGAGCTGGCATCATCCACCTGACAGTTGGTGGCCAGCTGGGAGACTGTCTTCTAGGAAAGCCAGGTACCCTACCCCACCCTATCTATCCTGGAGTGCTCTTATCCCAAGTACATACTGGCCGTACTATTCAGCTGCCCTTGTGCCCCCAGGGGAGAGTGGGCACAGGCCCGCCAGGCCTTCTTCAGCTCTGGCAAGAATAAAGTTTCTCTGGATGCCATTGAGCGTGCTGCTTTCTTCGTGGCCCTGGATGAGGAGTCTCACAGCTACAACCCTGATGATGAGGCCAGCCTCAGCCTGTATGGCAAGGCCCTGCTCCACGGCAACTGCTACAACAGGTGTGTGTCTTAGCCCTGTGATCAGATGTTGGGGTTAGAGGTTAAGGGTTCGGATTACAGGTTAGACTTTTAGAGTTTAAGGTTACTGCTAGAGTTGAAGAGTTAAAGTAGAAGTTTAGCATTCTAGCTAGTGGTTTGGTAGTATTACTATTTATTGGTGGGGTGAGGTTCCTCTTAAGGCTATTAGTTATAGGTAGAGCTACTGGTGAAGGTTAGGAATAGGAGTTAAGTTTTTTGTTTTGTTTTTTTTTATTTGTTTGTTTTGGTTTTTTTGTTTTTGTTGTGTGTGTGTGTGTGTGTGTGTGACCGGGGTTCAAACTCACAACCTTGCACTTGCCAGGCAGGCAGTTGTGCCATGGAGCTATCTCCCCAGCTCCCTAGGGTTTAAGTTTAGAGTTAGGATTTTTTTTATTTTTATTTATTTATTTATTTTGGTGGTACCAGGAATCGAACTCAGGACCTTGCACTTGCCAGGCAAGCACTTATTCCACTGAGCTATCTTCTTAGCCTAGAGTTAGCATTGAGATTAGAATTAGTGCTTAGAGTGGAAGAGTTAGGTTAGTGTTGTGTGTTAGGGTGCCAGGTATATCCTCAGCTTTGGCTCATTCCTGTGTCTACTCTTTCAGGTGGTTTGACAAGTCTTTCACTCTTATTTCCTTCAAGAGTGGTGTGTTGGGCCTCAACACAGAACATGCATGGGCAGATGCTCCTATTGTTGGGCATCTCTGGGAGGTAACAGGCCTGGACGGGGGTCTGCAAGGCTGGCATTGGCTTGAGGCTTATTTCTTAGCTGAGTTTTCTCCCTGCAGTTTGTCCTAGGCACTGACACCTTCCACTTGGGCTATACAGAGACTGGACACTGCCTGGGTGAACCAAATCCAATGTTGGCACCTCCTCAGCGTCTCCAGTGGGACATTCCTGAGCAGGTGGGTAGACCAAGACAGGTGTGAGACACTGTGCCTTCCCCCTCCTTTATCAACCCGCAATTGGTGTAACCCTCAGGAGGAAGGGACAAGGGCTTCTCAGAATGCCAGGTAGGGTTCAGAGTGGCCTCAGAGGAGGCAGTGTCTCTGGGCCATCTGTGGTCAGTGCCTCTGTCTGCCCTCCAGGCTCAGTCTGGCTTTTGGCTTTTGTCTGGAGGATGTTAGGCTCACTTTGCCCTGTATCCGTTACCTAAAATTGTGCCTCCTAGACATGACCTAGAGTCCTGCTTAGAGAGCTCTGTCCACAGCTGATTCTTTCTGTGTCTTGGCAGTGCCAGACTGTCATCGAGAGTTCCTACCAGATAGCCAAGGCCCTGGCCGATGATGTGGAGTTGTACTGCTTCCAGTTCTTGCACTTTGGCAAAGGCCTTATCAAGAAGTGCCGGACCAGCCCTGATGCCTTTGTACAGATAGCCCTGCAGCTGGCTCACTTCCGGGTAAGAGCCCTGTCAGACTGCTGAGTGGGCAGGGCAGCTTCCAAGGTCCACCTGCCAGATTCACCCCCTCTGCACCCTAGGACAAGGGCAAGTTCTGCCTGACCTATGAGGCCTCAATGACCAGAATGTTCCGAGAAGGACGGACTGAGACGGTGCGTTCCTGTACCAGCGAGTCCACAGCCTTTGTGCAGGCCATGGTGAAGGGGTCCCACACGGTGAGGCCCTGTCAGTCCCTTCTCTGCACCTCCCCGCACCTTTTATCTACCTCAAGGGTAGAGTCACTCTTTACCCCTGCTTCTCCCCTGCCAGAAATTAGAACTCCAAGGTCTCTTCCGGAAAGCTTCTGAGAAGCACCAGAACATGTACCGCCTGGCTATGACGGGTGCTGGCATTGACAGGCACCTCTTCTGCCTTTATTTGGTCTCTAAGTACCTGGGGGTCAGCTCCCCATTCCTCGCAGAGGTCAGTGTGCTTGATGGTTATGTCCTCATCCCCTTGCCTTTAGGTCCAGGGGCTCAGCCTTCTATGATGGGGCTCATATGTCTTCAGTACAGTGGCTCTCCTGAGATTGCCTGTGGGACAGGCTCAACTTTCTTGTACTGTGCCCTACCCAGGCCTGTAGTCCTGAGAATGAGCAGAAACAGTGTCCCTTGGATGGAATCAGCATTCCTGTGAAAGAAAACAGTGTGTGACCTGTGCAGTAGCGACTGCTAGTGAGAGAAAGAAAAGAGGAAGGGACTGAACACAGGCAGGAATAGCCAGTCAACAGGTCTTAGCAAGGTCAATGGGTTTGTGCAGATGCTGAGAGCTGCAGAAGGGCTAAGGGGACAGGACATCTATCTCCTCCCAGGATACTCATAGAGCAAGTCTCTGTCACTTGAAACAGCTGCATGCTGAGTGTTTACACCTGATCAACTTAAGCCTCCCTGTTGCAGGTACTCTCAGAACCCTGGCGCCTTTCTACCAGCCAGATCCCTCAGTCCCAGATCCGAATGTTTGACCCAAACCAGCATCCCAATCACCTGGCTGCAGGAGGTGGTTTTGGCCCTGTGAGTATCCCTGAAGAGGGGGTGGTCAGCACTGGGTTCCAGGCTTTCCATGGAGAGTGAGAACCTTGGCCAGGCTAGATGGGTATAGGACACCTTGATCACAGGAGAGTCCTGGGCCTACACAAAAGTAGAATGGTGTCAGTTGGCCCACATGGACAAGCACCTGAACCACCTATCCCAAGTGGCTCCCGCTGGAATATGACCACGTCCCAGAACAGGCCAGTACACTGAGACTTTGTAAAATACATTTCTGCAGGAGTCCTGCTCTTTTCAGAAAATATGCTGAAACATGCACATGAGCTGGTTTGTAGGAGGCTGGAAACCCTCTAGAGGGAGGGAGTAGTCTAAACTGTGAGGCCTCTCAGGAAAACAGGAATCCTGGATCCATGGGAAGGGTCCAGAACCACAAGGGGGCAATATTCTTAGTCTTCAGTTTCCTGGGCTTGGGAAAGGCTGACCTCAGTAAGAATGCAGTATTTAGGGTTGGAGCTTCTTCCTGAAGTTGTGGGAAGATCAATTACAACATGAGTTTCGCTTCCAGTTCTTTAAGATCAGCTTATATCTTCCCCTTTACCTCTTCCTCAGGTGGCAGATGATGGCTATGGGGTTTCCTATATGATTGCCGGTGAAAACACTATCTTCTTCCATGTCTCCAGCAAGTTCTCAAGTTCAGAAACGGTGAGTCTCCCTTGTTCCTGCTCAGGTCGGTGGGGGGTGGGGTGGGGGTGGGGGTGGAGGGGGTTGCCACCAAGGTATCTCACAAGCACACCCTGATTGGGGAAGAATCTTTTGTGGGGAGAGGATGGTGGGAGGTACAGAAGGTGTGCCTGAATTCTCGGTTCCCACAGAATGCTCAGCGCTTTGGGAACCATATCCGCCAAGCCCTGCTAGACATTGCTGATCTTTTCCAAGTTCCCAAGGCTAACAACTGAAGGCTGGAAAACTGCCAGCTGCTTTTTGTACTCCGCCTGGAAGAAGGGGCCTGTGGCTGGCTTGCAGGCATGAGCAGCAGCCATACACAGGTGCCCAGCTCCACAGACAGCTCCCCTGGAAGATGCTGCTCTCTGAGGGCTCCAGGGGTGGAGGTGGGGTTGGAGCAGGGAAGGAACTTTGCTTTTTTGTCTTCATAGATAATAAAAATAAGGCTATGTAATTCTCTCTCAACTCCCAGGTACCTGTGTTTTGTTTGGAAACTAGAAGGTCTTTTCCTTCCCTAGTTGAGAAAAATGGCAAAGGAAGGGCTGGGGCTGGGAGACTTCATGTGGGACTTGTGATGTGTCTGTGCTCAGTGACAAGGCTCTGAGATTGTTATGCACACTGTCACATGCACTTGGAATAAATTATTTCTTTAACACCTTACCTGTTCTTTGGGGTCACTTCTGTTTGTTGCAGAGAATAGGACCCACCTGCCTGCTCCAGGCACAGGGACAGAGAGAAATCAGTCCAGGCCCAAGACTGCTGCCATGTGACAGTACCTGTGAGGACACCCCAGAGACTTGTTCCTTCACTTGGGCTAGGTTTTCTATAAAAATAAGAGTAAAAAAAGATTCTTTTTGTGTATGGCTGGCTCAGCCCACCCTGGGGGCAGGCGTTGAACTTCAGTCCCTGTACTTGCCTAAGCTAGCCTAAGCAGGTGCTTTAGGCCAGTGAGCTATCTCTCAGGTCCCAAGAATAATTTTTATGAAAAGTATGACACTTAATTACTGTTGTTGCTTGCTTGAATGAATCTACATCTCAGTAGTCTCTAGATGCTAAAGACCCAAAAGTGAATCAGGCTTAATTCTGGGCTTTTACTTAGGAACCAGTGTTTGTTGAGCACCTACCACCTATCACAGACAAGCTTGTGCTGGAGACTCAGTGGTGAACACCATACTATATCTCTGTTCCTGTGGAATCACTATGAAAAGCAGGCATGATTAGGGGACAAAGCAGCTGGCAGAAGCCAAGAGGCCTTGTGGAATAACCCACTTAGCAAGTACTTAGTTCCTGTAGTGTTCCAGGCCCAGGATATAGCGGTGTGTTAGTTACACTTTTCATTGCTAAGACAAAATACCCAATATCCAAAGTTAAAGGGGGAAAGGTTAGATTAGTTTGTAAAAGTTCCAGTGTATGATCAGCTGACTCCAAGGCAAGGTGACTTTACAGAGGAGAACAGTTCATGGCCAGCAGAAGGTAGTAAAACCTTCTACTTTTAGCTTATCCAGGCTGTTTAGGGTGGGCAGCACTCACACATCCGTAATTCTAGTGCCCTTGACCCTAGCACTGCACCCTTTATCAATCCCAACATCACATGTTTTAGATCCAGCTGCCTCTGAAAAAGCCCCACCTATGACTTCATGAGATTTGGGGGAACATCTAGACACAAGCCATAATGGGCAGTGAACGAATCTGCCAAACTCTTCCCTTGGGACTTGAAGACCAGAGAGAATAGAGACAATGGCTAAGAAGAACGTACGTATTACATGGGAGATGGAGGCCAGACGGATAGAAGTACTAAGGGAGAAGCAAGCAAGGGCAGGGCAAATGGAAGAGTAGCTGGCAACTTCAGATGGTAGTAAAGGGCAGGCCTTCCTGAGTGGGGCCACTGGCTACAGACTTGAAAGGAGGAGGGAACAAGCCCTATCCCTATCATGTTCTTGAGGGATCTCGGAGAGCACTCCCAGGCAAAGGGACAGTGCAAGCCAAAACAGGGCAGAGGCCCCTGCTGTGCTGGAGGATGAGCACAGGAGGATGGTGGCTGAAGGGAGGAGAGCAGTGGGGCAGGGAGAAGGGAGAGGGCTCAAAGACCAGACTGACTTTGGGGTCTGAGGAGAGGGTGACAAAGCCTATCCTAACTTCAAGGGTCTTGCTCCAACTAACCAGGATGAACAAAAGGAAAAAGGCCAATCAGAGCCCCACTTACAAGAGTAGCACAGGTGAGAGACATGGAGGGGCTTAAACTAAGACAGTGCCATGGGACTGGAGACTTAAGAGAGCTGAGAATTTCAAAGCAAGACTGACACGCCTGATAGACAAGTATCAGATAACTCTTTTATTTTTATTTTTTTATTTTTTAGGGCTGGGAAGATAGCTCGGTGGTATAAGCACCTGCCTGGCAAGTGCAAGGTCCTCAGTTCGATCCCCAGTACTGGATGCTGTGCTGGCCCTGGAACCCTGGGTGCACTATGTGGGCCCTGGAACTGGGAGTAGTAGTGCACACCTATAATCCCAGCACTAGCGAGACTGAGAGGAGGATCACTCTGGGTCTGAACTGCTTAGTGAGACCTTGTATCAAAAAATATATTTTAAAAATTTATTTTTAAAGAGAATACAAAATAGTATTGAAAAAGAAAATTACAAATCATCCAGAATTTTACTAAAAATATGAATTCAATAGTATTTATTGTATTGCATAGTGTTGCCTTCAAATTAGTTATTCAAGTTACCAGATAATTTGCATGCAAAATTGGAAAAAGAAAGAAAAAAATATAAGAAAACAAGAGAGTGCTGGCCCTGCCCCCAGGGCATGCTCAGATGGCAATTGAGACTGGTGGCATGCACCTGTAATCCCAGTGCTTGGGAGGCTGAAAACAGGAGAATCACTACGAGTCTGATCTATGTAGTGAGACCCTGTAGATCCTGTACTAAATGCCAAAAAAAAAGAAAGAAAGAAAGAAATTAAGAGAGAGAAAGGAAAAAAATACAAAATATTAAGCATTATCTACAACAGTACACAGACCAGCAGACATCCACAATTGTCCAAACTATACTGCATACATTCATAGACATATCTCTTCCCCGACTCCCTCTCCTGCCCTTCTCATCTCCGCAATTCCTTCCTTTTCAACAGGTTCATTCCCTTTTCACAATATCTATTGTACCCTTTAGATTTTACTTCTTCTTTCAGGTTCTTACACTAGGGAGACAATACAATGTTTGCACATGTGGGTCTGATATACTTCACTTAAGAGTATGTTCTCTAGTTGTATCCATTTATAGATAAAAGCCTCAAATTTATCCTTTTTATAGCAGAATAATAATATTCCATTGTGTAAAAATACCACATCTTCTTTATCCGTTCTTCAGTTGATGGACATTTGTATTGCTTCCAAGATTTAGCTATGACAAATTGTGCTGCTATGCACATAAATCACTGTGGTGTGGTGTTTTCAGTTCTTCTAGAAAAATACCCAGGAGGGGAATAGCTGGGTTGAATGAGATGTTTAATCCTAGATTTTTAGGAATTGCCACACTGATTTCCATAGCTGGTGGTTTTACCAGGTCTGTACTCCCACCAACAGTAGAGAACAGTTTCTTTTTCCCCACAGCCTCTCCAGCATTTGTTATTGGTTGACTTCCTGATGACAGCCATTCTTTCTGGAGTGAGACGAAATTTCAGTGTTGTTATAATTTGCATTTTTTGAATAACCAATGCACATCTTTTATTTTAAATGACTGAGGGGCAAGGGAGAAACCTCAGTGGTCTAAACACCTGCCTGGCAAGTGTAAGGATCTAGGTTCAAGCCCCAGTACTGCATGCTGTGCAGGGTCCACTGAGCAGCCATTGAAACCAGGTGTGGTGGTGCACACCTGCAGTCCAGAGTTGGGCAGGCTGAGACAGGAGGATGGAGTCTGAGCTGCGTAGCAAGATCCTGTATCAAATAAATACATAAAAATAGATAATTGAGTAATTAAGTGAGCTTTTTAAGTGTTAAACTTGACCTGCCTATAAAAAAAATCTATTAAAATGTCTTATAGACTCAGAAATGTAAATTAAAAACTGAAGAGGAGATCTAGGCTCCTTATAACAGTTTTTAAGGTAGCTCAAAGCTTGTGTACAGTCTAAGCACCTGCCTGGCAGGCTCGAGACCCGGGTTCAATCCCCGGCACTGCATGCTATGCTGGCCCTGCCCCAGGAACTCTAAGCCAGCCAGCGAAACTGAGTGTGGTAGTGCATGTCTGTAAGACCAGAACTCTGGGAGGCTGAGGTAGGAGCATCACAAGTTTGAGTTCAACATAAGAAACTTACAGCCAGGCGTGGTGGCACACACCTATAATCCCAGCACTTGGGAGGCTGAAGCAGGATTGGTGCAAGTTCAAGACCAGCCTGGGCTACAAAAGTGGAAGGCCAGCCTGAACTGCATAGCAAGACCCTGTCTCAAAAAGACCAAAAAAAAAAAAAAAGAAAAAGAAAAAGAAAAAAAAGAAAGAAAGAAAAAAAGAAACTTATAAAGAGCCAGTCACAAAACATACATACATACATACATACATACATACATACATAGGCTGAGGAAAGCCCTGGGCTCAATCCAACTCCCAGGAAAGAAAAGAAGACATCCTGCAGTTCATTGGATCGACAGCTTGCCTCACATTTTATGCAAAGTTGAATTAAAGAAAGTACTTTCTCAGAAGAACATGGCCACTGTACAGTTGGCCACTGTACAGAGGACTCCATGAGTACATTGGTATTTCCCAGTAAAATATCAACTGGGATATTTTACTTTGGTGTTAGCGAAGAGCCTCCTAGCAGTTTCAGTATTCTGCATCACATATTTGAGAGGAATATTTCCGGAGTGTGCTTATAAAACAAGATATCTAGATGATCTTTGTGTCAAAATTCTCAGAGAAGATAAAACTTGTCTAGGATCTACACAGTTAGTGAAGTGAATGCTAGGATACTAGGATGCTTTACAGAAAAAATATCTAAGGATGGTCATTTTAGCTGTGTACACCAATCCAGAAGACCCTCAGAAACTTTCAGAATATTATCAGTTTAAATTCAAGTACACCAAAAATGAACCAGTCATGGACTTTATAAGTAAAAATCGGGCCAGTGAGATAGCTCAGCGGTCTAAAGCACCTGCTTAGGAAAGCTTAGGCAATCTCAGGGGCTGTGGTTCAATCCCCGGAACCACATTCTGTGCCAGCCCCACTCCCAGGGCAGGCTGAGCCGGCCATAACATGAATGAATGAATGAGTAAATAAATAACTAAATAATTTTTAAAAAATAAGTAAAAATCAAAGCAGTGAATCTAGTATGTCATCTGCCCACACCAAGAAAGCAAGTATTTTCGTCACTCGAAAGATTTATATTCTAATGCAAAATCTGGGACCTTTACCAAATGTTTGTTTGACCATGAAACTGTTTTACTATGATGAAGTTATACTCCCAGACTATCAACCTCCTGGTTTTAAGGTTGGTGATTGTGAAGGACTCATATTTGAAGGGGACCCTATATACTTAAATGTGGGAGAAGTCCTAACACCTTTTCATACCTTCAAAGTAAAAGTGACCACTGAGAAAGAACAAATGGAAAATATTGATTCAACTATGATATTTTCAAAACAATTAAAAACACCACTTGAAGGGGCTGGGGAGATAGCTCAGGGGTACAAGTGCCTGCCTGGAAAGTGCAAGGTCCTGAGTTCAATCCCCAGTTCTGAAAAAAAAAATCACCTGAGAAAATGCTGGCAGATAAAAATGTAGAAGATGAACAGGAGCATTATATAAGTGATGATTCTGACTTTGAAACTAAAATGGAAGAACAGAAAAAAAAAAAAAAACCTGGAGCTTCTAAAATGGGAGAACCAAATTTAATTATTGAGGAAAATGAAGTTATGAGGTGTAAGGAAAGTCCAAATCTTTTGATATCTTATTCCCAAGTTGAACAATTAGTCAATAAAACATCTGAACTTGATGTTTCTGAAGGTAAAACATGAAGTGGAAAAGTCTTTCAGAATAAAGTGGCACATGGAAACCAACCAGTTAAATCTAAAGAAAGTAGGAAGAGAGCTCAACCTGCATACGGGAAAAGTCTTCCATCACTTGATTTTTCTAGTCAAGACTCTCTGCCAAAAAGGAGAAAGTTCAGTGAACCAAAGGAGCATGTGTAAAATTACTTTTTATACTGCACATTTGGAAAGTTGTCATTATTTAAAGTAAAAAAAATGCCATATTGCTATTTTAAGGTGTGTTCTTCCCTTGCTCTGAAAATATATATGCAGTTTTAAAGAGTTCATACACTAAAATGAAGTTCTGGGCCATTATGTCATAGTCCTTAATTTTACCTAAGATAATTCCAAGAGAACTTTGGAAGAAAATCAAAAGCACAAATGTAGTAATTGATGTTGTTCTTTATCTACTTTTTTTTTTTTTTTTTTTTTTTTTTTTTTTTTTTTTT
>PVKN010025219.1:0-14194 GCA_004027915.1 Capromys pilorides | reverse complement strand
ATACATAATATATAAAAAGGTTGGTCTCAGAGAAGTTGAACATGTAATTGAGGATGTTAGAGCCTGGAGAAAGCAGAGTGAGAAGGCATTGGGAAAAAGGTAGTCAAGGGTACTAAGTTACAGTTACGTATAAATACATTTTCTGCTGGGTTACTGCATAGTAGGTTGAAAACCTGTGGTGGCAATTAACTGCACATTTCAAAAAGCTAGAAAAATTATTTTGAAAACTTATACTTTAAGGAAATGGTAACTGAGAAAGATATGTTCAATTTGATGTGCACACATGTATTAAAATACAATAGTATCCATAATACGTGCATTTTAAAGATTTATGTTTAGTAAAAATAAATTTTCAAAATTTCCATTGTTTTTTATTTGCTACTTTTTATCTTTTTTAATTCATACAATACACATTGTTGTCTTTATTGTAGTTGTTCTGAGTACAAGATGCAGACATGATAACTTTTATAAACACTATCGGTACAAATATTTCTTCTCACTGAACTAACAGAAAGTAGCTGTATATATAGTCCAATAGTCCATAATGGTAGTGGGTTATCAGCAGAACTGCCAATGTCAGAAGCTGTTGACTTGAGCCTTTTACAGCTCAACATACTAATCTGGCTTTACTTTTTATACTGCATTGTTAGTCTTTTCTGATGAATGATTAAGACTAAGTTAAAGCAAGACCTATATACCAAAACATGTAGCTTTTGTATCTGACAAGGTCAGTCAAATCTCCTCAGGATTTACCCTGAAACCATACACAGTGTTTTGTAGAACTTTTGTCAGTGTCAGCCATCTGGATGAATCATGGATATTGCTTGACCAGTTTACTCTCTGTGAAATCCATTGGTAATAAGAGAAGAAATCATATTTTGATTTACAAAGGTAAAATTCATATCCTAACACAGCACATTATTTTTGATTAGATGAAGTAACATATGGATTCTATGTGTGATCTACTGATCCTGTCAAAAGTTACGTTCACTGGAGACTGATTCTCCATCTCCCCCTTTACTCACTTCATCTACGTCTAGGTACCTCCCTGCTTTAGATAGTGGAAAGTATACATTATAAAATCATGTGTTGTAAGAGACTGTTTTTCCCGTAAACCTGAAATAGCTCAGTATCCATAGAAATGATCTGTCACATTTTTAGCAGAGACTGAAACGTTAGCTCCTCCAGAGATTTTCATACCATTTCAGCCACTCCTTTATCCAGAATGACTTCACACGTCTTAATTTTCAACATGCTGTTCCTTGTCCTCAGAAGGTGTCATTTTGTTTCCCTTGTTACCTTCTTTTCTCTAAACGCACTTGACCATGCACACATTCTCAGTCTCCTTTCCTTCCATTTTTTTTTTTTTCTAATTTGGTGAGCTCCTTGTCTAAAGGTTATCTTCTTCCTTATAAAATCTAGAACCTTGATGCATCTTTGAAGCTGCCTGTTCTTTATTCAGTATGTTCATTGCTGTCTTAGCCCACTCGGGATGCTGTAACAAATTACCATGGTTGACAATGGAATTTTTTTCTGTTCTGGAGGCTGAGAAGTCCACAATCAAGGAAGCTACAGGTTTGCTCCCTGTGAAAGTTCTGTGATTTATAAATGGTACTGTTGTACTGCATTGTGTATAATAGGGAAAAGAGCTCTTTAGAGGTCTTTAATATTAGCACTAAACCCATTCAAAATTAATCTGCTCTCTTGAGCTAAAGATCACTTCAAAAAACCTTCACCTCATAATATCATCATATTGGCTGTTATGATTCGAGCATATAAATTGTAAGTTGTATAAACATTCGGACCATACCAGATCTCTTGTGTTCAGTTATTTTCACATCATATAACTGCATCATATAACTGCTAACCAGATCAATGCTATCAAACATATTCTTTGCCATTAGACCTGAGAAGTTAAACAGTACTATAGGATATCACACTATTTAGCTGGTATAGTACTTATACCAGCATGGTAAGTACATTTTCCCTGTATTATCTGGGTTGCAAGGATTGACAGTGAAATATTTCGCCTTTATTCACCATGTTCTTTGATTTTCTCTGGACCTTGCTCCAGTTTCCTGCTACTATTCTCTGAGTGCTTAGTCCTGTGATTCTGATCAGATGCACTCAGGATATGCCTTTACCTATGCTCTTTTTACCATTCTTGTTGCATCTTGTCTGTATCTTAGTTCACTATGTGTAGTGGTTGATACATTGTGTCAACTTGGCTGGACGACTCAGCAGCCTGTCTCCCTGTTGATAGGAGTCCCGCCCCAGGGTAAAATTGTTTCCTCCCTGGAGCATGACCAGGGCCTGCCTGGGATATGATTGGCTCCTCCCTAGAGCGGGATCAAGGGCCCATGTTGGGGTATGAGTGATTCCACCCTGGGCAACAATGGGCCCACGTCAGAGTGACTGAGCACAGAGACTTTTTAAAGGGCTGAGGAAGGAGTCAAGACTTCACTTCCTCAGAAAAGCTTCAGTCTTCGCATTCGGCCTGGACTTCATGAGCTGGCTTGCAGCACAGTCTCTTCAGCCTCCAGCTTGCATCTTTTGCCATCCTTCGCAGACTCTTCAGTGTCCATAACAGACCCATCAGCCGACGGATAGAGACTTACACGGAGCACTGCAGTGAGTTTCAGAACTCGGGACTGAATTCTCCAGTCCAGAGTGTGCAGACACCCTCTGCACTCTTCCTCATCTGACTCTGTGGTTGACTATTGTAAGCCAATCTTATAACTCCTTATATATTGTATATTTTGTGTTAATATCTGTTCCTTATATCTTTCTGTTCCTCTAAGTAAAACTCTGACCAATGCACTATGAATCTTCAATCTTTCCCTTTCATCCAAGTTCCAAGTTCAAAGACAGTTTTCATATTTTACTCAAAATTTTGTTATATTTATCAATGTTTGTCCTGCTTTTCTTCTAGAAATGTTTTATTTTCGCATCACACATGGACATTATAACATCAGATTAATCCTTTTAGCTCTTTATTGTTCAATTCTTATTCTTTCCCCTACTCCTTAAATATAGTTGCTTAACAGAGTTTCGATCTTGGCCCAATGCTCTTTTTATTCTACTGCATGTAGAAAATTTTATTGTTTCTAGGGTTTTAGCTCCATTTATCATGTTTACTCTTTCCATAGGTACATTTCCATCCAGTACTCTCTTGTTTTAGTTGATCTGTTGTGTGTTTATAACTCACACCAAATCTTTGCACTTAGCATAAATTTGGTCACCAACTTCAGAACTTTCTTCTGAATGTTTCTCAAATCAAGCTCATCATCTCATCTCCAGTTCTTCTAATGTCCCTTTTCAGATCATGAGTGTAATCATAGTATAGACTTAAACAATATTAGCTCAAAAGCTGAAACAGATGGAAGTTGAATTTAATCACACATATATATGAGTATGGATCTAAATATTAAGTATATTATTTACTTGAGTACAGAGGTTAAAAGAGCCTTTTATTTGTGGTTTGGGAAGTGGATTAAGAGGATGTTCACTGCATTAGTATGTGTGACCATTTCCAAATGTACATTAGGCTACTTTTCAACATCAAGTTTTTAGAATACTTTAAATTTTAAATAAATATTGTCTTGATTTTATTTTTGGAATTACATGTATTTTGTGTGCTAAAATAAACACTTTGTTTTACTTTTTTGTTGTCCTTTTTCTGTTAATTATGCAATGCTTTGCAGGAGACCTAAATATTTACTAGTTTTTATTTGTTGTAATTCGTTTAGCAGTTTGCTTTTTCACACATGGTGCATCTTTTCAAACTTATGCTAATTTGTATAAAACAAGCCAAGCTCCATTCTAACATAATTGCTGAATTGGCTATATTTGTAGTTAGTTTATGAACCTATTTTCAGCTTTGACATTTTAAATGATTATTGCAATTGTCTTTAATAACAAGTTAATTATACCTGAGGCACACATGACATTTTGATAGATGCATACTTCAAATATTTAAAGCATCATTCCATCTCCAGTTCTGAAGAGACCTCATCAATCAATTTAACAAACTTATTTAAAATTTAAAAATAATCTTTATTATGCTCACTTCAGCAGCACATATACTAAAAGTAATCTCTACTGAAAACAACATATGTATGTGACCTACACTACTACCTGAAAAACAAAGTGAAGAACATTTTCTAGTAGTAGCCACAGAAAGAAAGTGTTCATTTCTCAAAGACAAATCTAAAAAGTAATTAAACTTCTCAAAAAAGTTTAGTAGTTAGAGCACTCTCTCTGTTCCAGGTGCTTACATATACAAATCATGTAATCTTCACAACAATCTATGATAGAGATACATTACTAATTTTCTTATTTTATAAATAAAAGCACTAAGATACAGACTCATAAAGTATATCTGTCTAAGGTCACAAACAAGTCAATGGAAGATGTAAAAGCTCATGCATTTGATGATTACTACATTATTTCTTTTATACAGTGAGGAATTATTAAAACATATGGTCAGTGATAGAGTCTGGGCTTACCACAATTCTCATCCTTTTTATCTTTACTTTTAACATATCTGTTGACTTTGCAATCAGATTATTCTAATTGGAAAGAATATGCTCTATACTATGTAGAAGTCTTTTAGTTTTGTTTTATTTTTAATTGATAAAATAATTTTAAGGATGCGTGGGAATGATGTGATGTTTCGATACAAATATTGTATTGTGCAATGATCAAATCAGAGTACCCACCATCTCCATTTTTTCTCATTTAGAAGCCTGTGTTGTTGTTAATTTGCAGTACCCAGTATCAACAGGAAATGTCTACAAGAGAACTTCTGAACTCTCTAATTTTAAGTTTGTACTTGCTCATAAAACTTTTCTAGCCCTTTCCTCTCTGGTAACCATAATTCCACTTTCTGTTATTATGAGATTGACCGTTCCATTTCATGCTTAAAATCATGAAATACTTATCTTTCTGTGTTTCTCTTGTTTCACTGAAAGTAATGTGTAACTTTAAAAAACTAATAAATGTATTCTTACAATTAGAAATGCAGAGCTGCTACTGTGAATAAAATTTGCCTCAGTCATCCTGCTTAAATTCAATGTTGAAAAATATGTTTAAATTCTTTAGTCAGCAAAATTGTTTTTATAATGATATTCTGCATTGATCAACACTGAGAAAATTTATAACACCTCATTTTAACAGGACTGTTAATACTCCTGATGTTTCAACAAACATTTTTAATCATTTTGTTCTTGACATATTGACAAATGATTTGATATGTGGGAAAAAATATAATCAAAGACAACCAAATTACATCTTTCAGCTGCTCTTGGGAGAAAATAACATTAACATAATTTAAAGTTGCAAGACCATTAACAACTGTCCTGATGAGAAAATGCCCAACAAAATAATCACATTATAAGATAGCAGTAGATACTGCTAATAAAACAATATACCCCATTGAGAATACATTATCATTCTACAATAAAGAATGCATATAAAATCTTTGAATTAAAAGCATAATTCTGAAGTTTTAGTTATCACAAAGGTTTGGATTGCAAGTAAATAATCTTAGCTTACCAAGATTCTTTGTAAGACTCTAACAGGCTAGGAAACCTTCAACAAACTATTGTACCTTGCATTACAACTATCATAAAAATCTAGAAAATCTGGTTTATATTATTGTAATTAGGTTACAAGAATGACAGAAAAGTATTTTTATGAAACAAAATACACTTTAAAATATAATTTGATATACAAAATAATATAATATTCATATATACATATTTAAAAATTTTATGTAGGGACTGGTCAAACAGCTCAGTGGACTAAAGTACCTGCAAGCAGGTGCAGGAGCCGAGGGTTTGATTCCCTTGCCTGATGCTTTAGCCTTGCCCCCAGGGCATGCTGGGAAGTCAATTGAGACTGGGCATGGTGACATACACCTATAGTCCCACCTCTTGGGAGGCTGTAAGCAGGCAGATCTCTATGAGACCAATCTAGGAGTGAGACCCTGAACACCCTGTAGACCCTTCCCTAAAGTACAAAAAAAAAGAAAGAAAAAATTGACGTTGACTTAATTTTCTAACCATAACATATACTAAATATTATTTGAACACCTAATAAAAATTTTATATCAAAGTACTTTTTATTCTAATATGATTCTTAACATTGACAGCAAATTTTAAGTAATCATTTGGAATTTGATTGGATGTTGACAGAGAATCATCCAAGAGAAAAGCTGTGATCAATTATTACCTTATTTTAGACCAAATTTGTTTTCATTTTTACATGGATTACATTCATATTAATTTTTACTTGTAGTGCACAAATATATATAACTATAAATAACAGAGATCATAAAAAACGTTTCTCATGCACACGCAATGCTGAATTCCTGTTTCATAGATGTGTGAGTGAGATACAGGCTCTAGAGATAGCTACAAGAATACAGTTTCATGAATATTTTGCACAGTAGATTAATCATTGAGGTATGTTTATGACACTTATTTAGATGGATGAGATAATCTTTACATTATGCAATCAATTGCCTTAGCTTTAGGTTACCCTTCATATATTCAGAGTTGAACTTCTACCCAACATATCCCATAATTTGAATTCATTCAAATTTATGTTAAATTCTATAAGGCCACTCAAAATGTATTCACTGGTCTATAAATAATACATGGATTAATAGATGCAGTAACAAGAAATTGGGCTATAAAAATATTTAATACCAATTCTGTTCCTACACAGCTGTAAAACATGAACAATTTTTTTCTTATTTTTGACTGCTCTTATGACAGTTTCCCACTAACAGAAAGTCATATAGTGAGCTACTAGGAGTTCTATGAGCATGTATTTTCCCTATAGATAATTAAAGAAATATCAACAAAGTCCACTAAACAATAGATTGATTTTAGCAAAAATGACCAAGAAATTTTAACAGCCATTCTATTATTAGATCATGGGTTTTTTTTAACTTTTCCAGTTTTAAACCAATTATGTGAGTACAATATATATTCAAGCAGGGCAAAACAAATCAGACAAACAGACAATGACTGGAATGAAGTCTTGGAATTCTACCAATCTTAGAACCATAATATAATTTAAAAGAAACTGTTCTGGGAGTTTCAAATATTGGAGATGCTGAGGCTAAATTATATATCTTTGAAGCCAAATTGTTGTCATGATTCCTGATCCAAGGTGCCCATGAATCTCATGGGGATAAATAAGTGACAGCCATTTTTCCCTTTCTGCCAATTCAGAGATCATAGTATAAACAACTTACAGAAATGAAAGCTTTTGGATAAGAAGAATACTTTCCTCATGCGTAATCAAGAGTTTGTTTTCCTAATGGTAATTTTGAAAGTAGTGTAGCTAATGAAACTCAATACATGCTAACTTGTTTTATAATTATCTCTGTCTGCTCATCCTTTAATATTCATATATGAACTTGTAGTACAAAAATGTATTTTCTTCCACTAAGGGCATTTATGCCGCATATTATAGTTTGTGTTTAGTTATTCCCCCAAAGACTCACATAAATGGGCCTTCTCAAGTGCATGGCTCGAGAGGCAGACCAAAGTACCAGGGTGGAGCTTTATGTAATTT
The DNA here is from genome assembly GCA_004027915.1 of Capromys pilorides. NCBI lineage: Eukaryota > Metazoa > Chordata > Mammalia > Rodentia > Capromyidae > Capromys > Capromys pilorides. The sequence goes on along the minus strand of PVKN010025219.1, from coordinate 6,604 downwards.
AGGCTGCTTTAAATTATGAAACCTTCAGCAACTCTGAGATAAATAATCTTTTCATTCCCTAAGCATGTGTGTTGGGTATTTGTCCCAGCAATGAGAGAAAAGTAACCAAAACAAAATTTGGTATCAGAGGAGTAGGGTCGTTGCTGTGGCTATACATGACCACGTGGATTACAAGCTTTTGGGAATAACTTATGGGAAGAAATAGGAAAGGTTTGGAGATGTTGCCTATGAACAAAGCACTGAGACAGTTTTGCCACTTCTGTAGGGGAGTTTCTGGTCAGAGCTCACACCAGACGATTGATAGAAAGCCAACTTATAAAGACCAGTCTGGGGAGGTTTCTGCTGGAAAGAAGGACTGCATTTGCTGTTGGACTCTAGATCATTTGTGTTTTGGCTTGTCTGAATTTTTCCTGTGTCCGGAGATTTTGTCTGAGACTGAGATTAAACATGGGGGATTAATTAATCTTTTAAAGGAAATTTCAAAGCAGTCGAATATTGGGGCAGTGGAATAATTATTGTTGGAGGCTCTTCGTCAAATATATATTGAGAATGAATAGAAAAGAGCCCAGAAGAATGATTTAAAATGTGAGTTTGTCCAGAAAGAAAGCACCAGGAAGGCTGTGGACTGCAAAATTGTAGCTGAGGTTTCCTTTGCCCTGGAGGAATAAGAGAATAGAAAAGATGACCTGAGAACATTACAGGATGTGGCAGGTTTTCACACTTTGGAGCTTGAGAAGCACAAGGGCAATGGACTTTGCTTTGAGGAGAAAGCTGCAGAGTCCCATGTTCCAGTATGGAGGCAGCAGCCATGCAAGGTTCTAGAATGGTGGTAGCAGCCACACCAGTTTTCAGAATGGAGGCAGCATCCACAGCAGATTACAGAATGGCACTGGCATAGAGAATTTGCTTCTCAGAATCAAGATCAGAGTGTTCAGAAATCCAGGTACTCAGTCCTACAGCTAAAAGAGAGGGCAGCCTGGCTACTGCTCCAGCTGGCAGCAGTCCTTGGCATGAGCAACATGGTTTTGGTTTCAGGTACATGCAGAATGCAGGTGTACTGAGGTTAAGAAGGTTTCCCCCTAGATTTCAGAAAAAGGCCTTGAAGGCTAGGCAGTGTGCCATGGGAAGGACAGTGTGTGAAGCTGTGAGTGAGAAGGCTATTTCGTGGATAACCCAGAAGTCTGGAAAACCAGGAACATGGATTATCCAAGGAAAACTGCAAAGAAGGAGCAAAGCCAGCTTTGAGAGAAGCCATGGGAGATACAACCACCAGAAGTGCCTTAAGGACGGAGCCACATAAAGCTCACAGTTTGACACAAATTCCTTCGGATATGCCACAGGAAGCTACAGAACTTAATGTTTTCCCTGCTGGATTTTAGACTTGTTTTGGCCCCAATCGTTTGTATCCTCCTGTGTATACCTTTTGGAATGGCGATGATTATCTTCTGCCTTTGAATGTTCAATGTATCTAATTTTCCATTTGTACAGGAGCTTACAGTTGTAAATTTGCCTTGGATCTTGGAGGAAACTTGGGACTTGGACTTTTCAGCAATGCTGAAACTGTTGGGACTTTTGCAACTCCTAGAGATGGACTAAAATGCCTTCTGCAAAAAGGGATGTAAGTGAGACTTTTGGGCCCCAGGGGTGGAATGTTATAGTTTGTATCTAGTTGTCCCCCCAAAGCCTAATGTAAATCAGGGCTGTCAGGTGCACAGCTCGAGGGGCAGGGCCAAAGGACAAGGGCAGGTCTTGAGGGGCATGCCCAAGAGAGGCAAGAACCATTAAACTGACAGCATGTGCAGTCAGAGATTCTACCTCCCCCCTCAGGCGGTCATTTCTTGGAGGCATGGAGTGAATCATTCTGGACACGGTGGTGTAGACTTGAGGTCTTGCTACATAATTCAGGCTGCTCTAAACTATGAAACCTCCAGTAATGGTGAGCTAAATAAAACTTTTCTTCCCTAAGCTTATGTGTTGGATATTTATTCCAGCAACAAGAAAAGAGTAACTAAAACACGATATAATAGTCATACTCAAGAGTAGTGGATTGCTCCAATAGAAGTCTCTAATTTGGCCATGAATTTTTGAGAAGGATATGACCATTATTATTTCCACAGTTTATTAAGACATAGAGAGAAAATATGAGGGGAAGATTTGTCTAAAGTTCACCAAGAAATACAAGAAAAATTAGAATATGTTTTGCCTTAATACAGAATGTGTCTAGCTAAATTGTTTTTAATTAAATGTCAAAATATTTGGAAACTTACATCTTAGTCGTTAGTTTTTGTAAGAAAAATCATGTCAAAGAGGAGAAAGCATAAAATTATGTGAGATAAATTGGTCTTGGTGGTACATATCTATAATTCCAGCACTCTCGGTTGCAAGGTAAAGCCTAGCCTGAGTAATTTCGTGACTTAGTAAGATTCTCCCTCAAAATAAATTGTATTGTATTGTATTGTATTGTATTGTATTGTATTGTACTGTATTGTATTTTTGTCTGTATGTATTTAGGGCATGGTCTACAGGGTGTTCAGTATCTCCCTATGTAGAGCAGATTTGGAGTGATTCTCCTGCTTACACCTAACAAGTGCTGGCATTACAGGCACAAACCACCATGCCCAGTCTCAATTGCCATTTTAGTGCAACCCAGGGGTGGGTCCAGCACAGAATTCTGGGGATTGAAACTGGCCACTGGGCTGTGCCTAAGCAGGTGCTTTAGTCTACTGATACATCAGGCTGGCCCTACTAAAGATAAATTTTAAAAAGCCTGAGAATGTAGGCATGCACCTCAGCAAAAAGGCCCTGAGGTAAAGTCCCCAGTATGCCTGACACAGAAAATGATAAGATAATAATAAATTCTCAAAGATCTTGTGGATGTATTAGTATCCAAAGTATTCCCTTAAGTTTGATAGTGGATATAAAAAATGTTATGAATATGTGATTGCTACTTTGTTTACATTTATCATAATAATCAATGCTCTATTTAGACTCAGCTGTTTTCATAATTATTATTTGAACATTCAAAGATTAAAAAATTGATTTATGGAAAGTGATTATTACAGTGTTTGACACATCACACCTCAGCAAATTGAAGATCCACTATGTGTATTACAGGAAAAAAAAGAGATAAATAAAATACATGGCTAAGCCCTTCAATTACCCAGACACTAGGCAGAAAGTTAGAAATATACATATCTTCACTGTATGGGAGACCATAGCAAGTGTAATAAACAAATGAGGAAGGTAAAGAAAGGTAGGGAAAATTATCTTTTTTTATTACTCATTCATTTATTACCCATTCTTCACTGACAAAAATTAACCTACAATTTTCAACATTTTAAAATGAGCTGCACATATCCTTTTAGCATGTGTGTAGTAACAGTTTACTGTGTGTAGTAGGCTATATACTGTAACAATGAAAGAAGCTTCTTAATAAATAAGAACTTAGTTTTATTTTATTTTTATAATTAAATTTACAATTTTTATTTTAAAGAGAAAAATCAATGAAAATGATGCAAACTTTCAAAAAAAACTACAAGATGATAGAAAATGAATAGTGGTTATTATATTGCATTTTGTTATTTCAAAAGTAGTTGCTTAGTATACCAGACAGATGCATGCATAAATCATGAAACAATAGAGACAACAATGTCCCTTTCAATGAACTAATACAAATTAGTTGGACAATTGTCTTAGCTCATATATATATATGAGCTAGTTTCTTTTCTCCTTTCTCCTATTCCCATATTCCAGTTTTCCCTCCTTTTTGAGTAGTTACTTCTCATTTAATAATATCCATTATACCTTTTGGATTTTACTTATTCTTTCAGTTTCTTATGCTATAAAAACAATACAATGTTTCCCCATGTGACTCTGATTTCTTTCATATATGAGTATGGTATCTTGTAAACTAAGTTTATTTCATTATATAAAAATAAAATTACATATTAATGAGACAATGTGATGTTGCAATACATGTGAAATTGTGTAATGATTAAATCAGGTTATATATATTTATCTTATTTAAGAATGTTATTTCTTAATGATATAAACATTAAATTTTTTTTTCCTAGTTTTTGAAATGTCCACACTACATTATGTTATGTATACTCACACTACTGGGAAAATATACAAGGATTTCTTGTCCTCCTGCTCTGGTCTAACTGAAAATTATGACTTTGCACCTCTCTATCCCTCACATCGTCCCCAAATTTTCATGAACACCATTGTACTTCTATGATCTGAACTTTTTACAACTCCTCACTGACTTTCTAATCTTATCTTTCTGTGTCAAGAATAATTTACATATTATAATGATCTCAGTTGCATTCTTGTTATCATGACTGGATTTTGTATTTTTTATGACTGTATCATATTCTATTATGTGTATCTTCCGTATTTCTTTACAGTAAAATGGTGGATGGATACTCAAATTGTTTGCATTTTTTGACTAATGTGAACAACACTACAATAAAAATGGAGTACTTGTATTTCCTTGCTATGTTGATGTTGATTTTGCTATTACGTACAGCAGGATTTTGGGGTCATTTTGAGTCAGCTGGCTGATTCCTGAAGGAGCCCCCTGGTCCATTTTGACTAGGTACAGCCAGAAGGAGCCACTGGGCACAAAAGCCAAGTCCAGCTGTTTCTCTTCAACAAGACACAGTTGGAATGAGCTGAGCATAGCAGTCATTCGCATACTAGCCCCAAGCTAGAATTTGCTAGAATGAAATTCAGTGACCTGAGGCATACTGCTCTGCCCAGTGGGGCCATGCTGAGTCTCAGACCAAGGGAGGATCATCACAGTACAGAGGTGGCAGGTGGTAACTTGAGTGAACTAGTCTGCCTGTAAGATTCCAGGTACATGCATGGGAGGTGCCCAGAGGAACTTAGGAGTACTGATTAATATAAACTTCCAATATATGGTCTGATTTGTCATATAGCTATAATGTTTGTTCCTATGGTCTAAAGTACAAACTTGTTAGTTACAAAAGTTTGTCAAATTCTAAATTTCACTAGCTGTTGTTAGTATTGCTAATTATACTACTAGAAAATGGATACTATATCTGCCTAAACCACATGTTTTCACTTGGTTAATAATATCAGGAGGTACTTAGGAAATAACCTCATCAAAGCCCCATAGAAAGACAGAGGACAGTACCAAGTGGAAACTAATATCTTTGTCTCAATCAATAGAGAAGGTAAAGTCTTGGGACACACACAAAACCAGAATCTCTGACAAAGAAGAGATACCTCAAGAGCAGACCCCTTATAGAGAGGTTCTGATTGCAGTGATGTAGCTATCTGCTATCAAACTTTCATGAAAAAGAATCATAGCAATTAAAATCAAGAGTTCTCTCTGAAATATAAAATGACTAAAAGAAGGAGGAAAAGGCACCCTCAGTACCAGAGCCCACCCAGAAACACAGAAGGCATCAGCATAGAAGAAACTAAAAGTCACAAGCCTGAAATCTCTGAAATAATCACAACCGAAGTATGGAAACACTTGCAGAAAGCTATGGAATAAATCATATCAGAACTAATCTCCCAGGTAAAAAAAGAAATGATAACTATAATGAAAATACTACTAAATATTCTTAAAGGAGATACTAATAAAAAATAGAAATTAGAGAAATGATGGCATCCCAAATTGAACAATATAGGAAAGAAACATAATGCATAACGAACATTCAAAGAGATATGCATGAAATTAAAAACTCCACTAAAAGTTGGAAAAATCATTTGAATGAAAATGAAGGTAGACTTTGAGACTTTGAAGACAGAGTTGCAGCTGGTGACAAGAAAAGGAGCAACAAAGATCCAGGAAATAATAATAATTGAACAGCTGGAAAAAGATGCAAACATGAACAACATAAGACAAACAGGCAACAATAAGAGAAGGAGCCAACATAAAAAAACAAAAAAAGAATATGAGCAGAAGTAACAGCAAAATGCTGCCAAAATATGGTGAAACAAACTGCCACTCAGGTAACCAAGCCATATAGAACTCCAAATAGGGCTGATGAGATAACTCAGTGGCCTAAAGTGTCTGCTTAGGCAACCACAGGAACTGTGGTTCAATACCCAGACCCATATGCTGCGCCTGCCCCACCCCCAGGGCATGCTGAGCCAGCCATATATAAATAAATAAAGTTTAAAAAAGAACTCCAAATAATATCAACCCAATTAAATCTACACCCAGACTTATAATATTCAAAATCCCGGAAATTCAACACAAGAATAGCATTTTAAAAGCTGCTAGAGAAAAGAAATAGATCATCCTTACTGGAAATATCATCAAAATAATAGAATATTTCTTCTCCCAAGCCATCAAGTCAAGAAGAGTATCGATTAAAGTATTCCAAGTCCTACAGGAAAGTAAATTCTAACCCAGACTGGTATAAGCTGCAAAACTCTCAAGTTTAATGGAGAAGTAAGATATTTCCATGGCAATCAACAACCAAAAAAATTCATGACAGCCAAACCAAACCTACACTCAGTACTAAAATACATTATAGGAGGGTTTAAAATGGCCACAATTCCAAGAATGAGAACAGAGTGAACCCAGAAAGCAGGGCAAACAACTAAACACAGTAGATAAGTA
>PVKN010025218.1:0-14194 GCA_004027915.1 Capromys pilorides | reverse complement strand
AATAGTCTTAGGAGAATAACATATCCTTACCAAGCAAAGAGACATCTTACTTCCTATCATATAAGATTTTGGTCCCCCTTTAGTTTTCTTTACTATAGTGCATTCACTAAATGTGTTAACTGGTCCAATTCACATCACCCCATGGTGTCAAGAAATACTGTATGTGAAAATGCTGATACATCAGATACATTGCTGTGAAGTACAAAGTCCTTTGTTTCTAACATAGATGTCTGTGTCTTCTACTAGCATTGAAGAAACTATTAGATTGTGTTATGGCTTATATTTTGATGTTCTCCATAAAGCTTCATTCAACATAGGTGGAGCTTTTCAGGGGTGGCTGGATCTAGAATGCATGACGGTGAGATTAAGGATGTGATGCTGGTACTGATTCATGCTAACATTAAGAGTTACCCTACGCTGAGTGTAACTGCTATTTAGCCCAAGCATAGCCTTGATACAATATAAGGGACAGAAGGGGGCTGAAAGGTTGCTTGTTGCTTATTTGCTATTTTGCTGCTTTGCTGTCTTCTCCATGAACTATTTCTTCTCTGTGATACACCTCTGCCATATCATCCTGCCTTGGATCCAGACAACTATGAACTGAAGCCTCTACAAACTGTGAGCTAAAATAAACATTTTTTTCTTTAGCTGGATAATGGGTATTTTTGTCTCAGCAATGAAAAAAAGTAACTGTGACAGATTTTGGTACTGAGAGTGGGATCATTGCTGTGGCTGTTCCTGACCAGGTGATTCATGAACCTTTGGAACGTGCTTGTGGGAAGAGTTTGGAAAGGTTTGGAGATGCTGGCTGAACAAGTAGACCTGCAATGCCATAAACTACCTGATGGGAGATTCTGGTCAGTGTAGGCGACCAGAATGCTGGTAGAAATGCCTGTAAAGACCAGGCTTGAGAGGTTTCTGCAGGGGTTATTGGACTTCAGATCATATGAGTTGTATTGGTTACTAGAAAGTTTGTCTGAATTTTGCTTATGTCCAGAGACGTTGCTTGGAACTGAGATTAACAGTGACAGACTACTTTTTCTTATAGAACAAATTTCAAGACAGTTTATTTAAAGTTGAGGCAGTGGCATGTTACTGTTGGGAGGCATTTAGCCAGATCTATGTTAAGAATGAAGAGCAAAGAGTCAAGCAGAATGATTTAAAACATTGTGAGCACAGCCAGCAAGGAACTTCTGGTTAAGTTGTGGACAGAAAAGATGGACCAAAGAACTTCATTGAGAAAGAACATGAGAATAGGAAAAAATGGCCTGAGGGCATTACAAGAACCAGCAGTATAATTCCACAATTATTAATATTGGGGCTGATCTCTGGTGACTTCTGTCACACAAGGAAAGAAGATTCATGACCTGAAGAGAGGATTGCTGACCACTCTGTTGATTAAAGGGATATTCTGTCTGAACTACATGAAGAAAACAAAAGCTGTTAGAGAAATCCAAAAGATAGTCTGAGAAAAGTACATGTTACAATTGAGCTGATAGCACTGGGAACTGGGATGATAGGCCAGAACAGATAGGCTTAGGAATGCTTGGGAAAAGCACAGAAAATGTTTTTACATCCTGCCCTGCAAGGCTATGGCTTCCCTCCAAGTCACATCACACTGTCTGCAGAGTCCTCAGCTGACCTGTTAGGATGGTCACATTTATAGCCTAGATGCAAGGCCTTTCCTATATACCTTTTCAGTGTTGACTCCCACAGTCAGGACTTTAGCCTTTGGAGCCTCAAAATTGCAAAGGTGAAAGATATTGATTTGAGAAAAAAGCCCCAGAACATCGTATTGCAGAATGGCAATGGCCTAGGGAAGTCTTCCCTCTGGACTTCATTCCTAGTGCTCAGCAATCCAGTCACTATAGCTAAGACAAGAGGAAGCCTGGCTACTGTTATTGCTGGCAGAAGACCTTGGCATCATCCATGTGGTGCGGGTTTTAGGTGTATGTAGAATGTAAAGTCAGAATCAGGAAGGCTTCCACTAGATTTCAGGAGGTCTGTCAGGACAGGTAGTTTGCTCCTGAGAGGGCAGTGTATGAAATTGTGATTGTGAAGCCAAAGGTGCAGTGGAGCCCCTAGAAGGTTGGAGAAATCTAGAACATGGAATGTCTGAGGAATGTTGCAAAGAGGGAGCAGAACCTCCTCAGGGGAGAAGCCATAAGAGTTGCAATCACATGAAATACTATAGGGTATAGTTACTCAAGCTCTTTGGAGTTCACATTTGCCATAGACTGTCTAAGATGCTGGGCATGAAACTATAGGATTTAATGTTTGCCCTATTGAATTTTGAACTTGCTTTGATCCTATTCCTTTCTGTTGACCTATTTGGAATGGGAATGTTTATCTTGTGCCATAGCATATTTAACTTTCTTCTCATTTTTACAGGGGCGCACAGCTAAGAACTTGATAGAATTTAAGGGACAGAAAGAAGACTGCTATGTGGCTCTGAGACACAATAGATAGCTCACTGGACTTTTATATACAAGGCTCCTGTAATGTTTGCTGTTTGTTACTTCATTGTTTTTCTTCCTACTGCCTGCCATGTCAACCTACCTTGGAGCCAGCCAACTATGAGCTGAAATCACTACGAACTCTGAGCAAAAATAAATTTTCCCCCTTTGAATGGTGTGTGTTTTGTTTCAGCCATGAGAAAAGTAAATAAGATATCTTGTAAGCTGAGAAAAATAATATCACATTCCCCAATTACTGATAAATTATAGTAAGGTGGTGAGACTAAGATACATATGTTGCAACTTATCACTGAAAACTCTAAAAGGCTCAAAATAAATGGATTATGGAATAATCCAAGCCACATCTTCATTCTTTTATCACCTTTGATACAGGGATCCAAGATTTTAAGAATTATTTGAATGAAAATAATAGGAGGAAATTACTTGTGATCCTGAATGTAAAATACCTCAACAAGTTACTTTCTTTTTATTATTACTATTTTTATTTTTTCTACAAATCCTTCTGTTGAGGGCTGACTTTCAATAGATCGCAGCGAGGGAGCTGCTCTGCTACGTACGAAACTTCGACCCAGAAGCAGGTCATCTAGGAATGGTTTAACGCCAGATTCCCCATGAACGTGCACTGTGTGACGGGTGAGAGGGCGGCCCCCTTTCCAGCCATACCCAGTTTCCCAGGACGAAGGGCTCTCTGCACTGGACCCTGGTCCCGACACGCGATCCACAGGTTATTTTCTTGAATGTTACGAAACTTCAAAACATCTGGGAGCATTATTCTTTTATTTCAAAACAGTTATCTTCTAGAATTCCTAGATGATTTGCTTCACATACTAGATTTTGGAAATTTGTGAACTATTTTCGCTGCCCTTGGAGAGCACCGAAAACATGGCCCATTTGCTTAATTTACACAATATAATAGCAGACTCTTCACAAAGATAACGTCCAAAAGCCAGAAAATGTTTTAACGCTCTCTCCCTCTCTCCCTCCCCCTCTCTCTTTATACATATATTTTATATATATATATATATATATATATATATATATATATATATATATATATATATATATATAATCACAGAGTCTTGCTATGCAGCTTGGACTCATAGTGATCCTCCTGTATCAGCCTCCTCAGTGCTGGGATTACAAGCATGCACCACTGCTCCTGGTTTTGAGGTTGGCACAGCACACCTGGGGTTCTGGGGCTGTGAAGGCGTGTGGCACCAAGGATTGAACTCGGGACTTTGTGCTTGCCAGGCAGGCACCTAGACCTCCGAGCTTACCTCCCCTGCCCCAGTTCAGTATATATTTGTCCGTGAAAAAGAAGTCATTAGTCTTGAAGTTTTATGGAGAATAAAATCATCTTTGATTCTATTTATCACTATACTTGCACTCACATGTTTTCAGGAAAATAATCTTACCATTTCTGCAAGATAGTCAATACTTATCTTGGGGACTATATCTCAGGTTTTTGGAAGTATTCAGTAAGAGAAGTCAAAGACAATAGCCTTAGAATAATGTTAGGCATTTTATTTTATTTATTTATTTGTTTGTTTACTTGTTGTGTTTGTTTATTTATTTATTTATTTTGTGGCTGGCTCAGCCTGCCCTGGTGGTGGGGCTGGCGCAGCATGTGGTGCCGGGGATTGAACCGCAGTCCCTGCAGTCACCTGAGCTTTCTTTAGCAGGCGCTTTAGACCACTGAACCATCTCGCCCGCCCAATGTTAGGCATTTTAATAATGTCTGACTAAATTTCAAACACTTGGTAGGAGATGAGTATGTAAAATATAATAATCGAGATTACATGCAAGTTTATAATTGAATTCTGGCCATACTAATGGCCAGAATGTAATTAACATAATATGGGAAATATGTAATAATGGGAAAAATCAGCAGTGAAGTTTATCTTGAGTGTTATGGTTGACTCAGACTTAGAGAAATTTTAAAATAAAATACAGTTCCTTATTATTTGACATTTCTTATTCTGTGTGAGAGAGGAAATAAAGAGAAAAGATGCTGATGGTAGGGATCATCTCACTAGTTCTCTGTTCAACAATAGTTCTGAATCAGGGGTAATTTTCCCACCCAAGGGACATTTGGAGACACATTTCTGATTGTCGTGACAAGTGTGGGGTGGGAATGCTGCTGGAATTTAATGAGTAAAGGCGAGAATGCTGCCAAACATCCTACAATACAACAGAAATACCCCACAACATCAATAATGTCATGGCTGTGAAATCCTGCTATACAGGAAGGATAAGTGAAAGATGGAAATGGTGATGGACTAGTTCTGTATCTTGACTCTGATGATGGGTATATGAAGATATACATAAAATTAAACTGCATAGACCTAATACATGTGCATGTGTAGGTGAAAAATATGGTAAAAACTGAAAAAAATACTATAGTCTAATTAACATGTCATTTTCCTGGTTTGATATTATGCAACAATAATTTAAAATGCCAGCATTAGTAGAAGGTAGGTGAAGAGTACCCAGGGGTCTTTATTTATTTTTTGCAACTTCTCATGAGCCCATAATACTTATTACTTTTTAAAATAGTGACTCCAGATCTAATTAAGAATCCCAGCTGTATACTCCAGAGAGGCAGGCTACGCCTCTTTACCTTGTGCTGCTGCTGGCTATCTCTTTGCTTTTGTATGTGATGTAGTACTTAGTACAAAATAGCCTTAAACCATTTTCTGTTGATGGAGCAACATATGTCACTGAGAAATTTATAAAGAAAAAATGAGTAGGTAGTTCATGATTTTGGAGGTTTGGATGTCCAAAAGCAGGGTGCCAAGATGTGCTGCACAGTGGGAAAATGGCACACACCAGAGAGGAAACCCAAAGTGTAGCATCACTTCATACCAATCTATTCTCTTAACCTAGTCCTGTAAGGGCAAGAACTCGCTTCTGTTGGAATTAAGAAGAAAGGCATTAATTCCTCTTAACAACTTGTTACCTGTTAAGGGCTCCCCTCCCATCATCACAACAAGAATCTACCAAGCCTTTTTCAACCACCGCAAGCACCTCAAGAATGTGGGATCCCACCTAAATTCTATTCAAAAGTTTTGATGCTTCTAGACATATCTAGACATTTTCTCAGTGGCCTAATTTTTAGATGATGAATTAAATAACGCCACCCCCCAATATCTCTTCCCTAATCCCCAAACTGAAAAACATTTTTAATATTTTACTCTATTTTTATTCATTCTAAAATAGGTCAAGGTCATCTGTGAACTGTTTCTAGACTGTGGAGCCACTTGAAGAGCAGCGCCCTAAGTGAGCTCCCATTGCCGCCCCCAACTGCCTCTTCCTCATAATGTTGCCCATTTCAACACATTTAACAAACCTGAATTTGTTTCTTAAGGCCTGGCTCAGATAATTTCCTTCAAAAGCCTCTTCCACTCTCTCATTTTTTCCCCCTAAGCAGAGCATGAATCTTCCTTTCCCGGTCATTAATGTAAAGTAATCATGTTCCACAGTACCTATTATGCAGCAAAAGTGCATCTCACTATATTATAAACTATGGGAAAGAAGTATAAAATATAATCTACTGCTCTAAGTTAGTTTTTTTTTTTTATTATATTATAGCAGGCTCAGTGTGCCCTGGGGTGGGGCTGGCACAGCATGTGATGCTGGGGATTGAACCGCAGTCCCCGTGTTTGCCTAAGCTTGCCTAAGCAGGTGCTTAAGACCATTGAGCCATCTTGCTGGCCCTCTAAATAAGTTTTTACGTTAGTGGAAAGAACAACAGTTTAAGAACCAATTTATTTATTGATTGATTTATTGATTTGTTACAGGGTCTCACTATGCAGCTCAGACTTGCAGTGATTCTCCTGCTTTCAGCCTTCCCAGCACTGAGATTACAGTTGTGTGCCACCATGCCTGGACTCTATAGACAGCTCAGCTGGTCCTGGTGGCGAGGCTGGCACAGCATGTGGTGCTAGGGATTGAACAGTGGTCCCTGTGTTTGCCTAAACAGGTGCTCTAGTCCACTAAGCTATCTCACTGGCCCTTCAAGAATTAATTTTAATGGCAAATATCCTTATACTAAGAAATGTAATTGGGCATGGTGTGGGATAAAATGCTGATTAAGATTTGGTCCCTGCTTTTTTGTTTAATAAAGGAGATACAAATGCAATTGAGTATAATATAAAATAGAATGTGATATGAACTAAAAAAGCTAATAAAGCTACATGGGAATAGAGGATTTAACAAATTTTTTTTTTCAAATCTGGGAATTGAACTCAGGACCTTGCACTTGCCAGGCAGGTACTTGTGCCCCTGAGCTATCTCCTCAGCCCCCTGAGAACTTTTGTAAAGACGAGGTCTCCCTATGTTATTCAGGCTGGCCCTTGAACTTGCTTATGTAGCCCAGGCTGGTCCCAAACTCATTACAGTCCTCCTGCTTCAGCCTCCTGAGTTCTGGGATTAAAGGTGTGCAACAAAATGCCCATTTTGTACTGAAATCTGGAAAAGCAGGGACTAAATCTTAATCAGCCTTTTATCACACACTGCGCTCAATAAGAATTGAGTGTTGCAGACTGGTAAAATGGGCTAAAGAGGGAAAAATTTCTATGCGAAGTAAACGTGTTGAGGGTTTGAGATAAGAAAATTCAGAACATACTGTGAGATAGTTCAGGGGACTAAGTGCCTGCTTAGGCAAGAGCAGGGACCACATTCCCAAAGCCATGCTGGCCCCTACCCTGGGGTACATTGAGGGGTGTGGAGGTCAAGCCTGTAATTCCAGCACTGGAGAGGCTGAAAATAGGAGGATCACTGAATGAATGAATCTGGAGTAGTGAGACTCTGTACCAAATACATAAATTAAAAAAAAAAAGAAAGTTCATAATATGCTTGCAAAAGTTTAACTGATTAGTTTGGTTAGAATAAGATGTGACAGAAGATTAGAGGGCCAAGAATACCAAGCAGCAGTAGGTAGGAATACATATCTTTAGTTCTAGAAGGATAGTATGCAGGGCTGATAAGATAGCCCAGTGGATTAAAGCATCTGCTTAGGCAGATACAGGGGCCAGGGGTTTAATCCCCAGCCAGCCTGCCTGCCATGCTGGCCCCACCTCCTGGGGCACACTGACACTGCAAATGAGACTGGGAGTGGTGGTGCGCACCTGTAATCCCAGACCTTGGGAGGCTGAAAAACAGGAAGGATCACTACAAGTCCGATCTGTGTAGTGAGACTCTGTAGAACCTGTACTAAATACGTAAAAAAAGAAAGAAAGAAAGAAAGAAACTAGAATAACACGGCACCACTAGAAAATGTGAAGATGAAAATTTATACTGAAGCAGAGGAATCTACAGGCATTTTTTAGTGTATGTGTGTGCTTTATCGGTTTATTTTAGATAGGGCCTTACTATGTAGCTTAGGCTGGTCTCAAACTCAAATAACCCTCCTGCCTTGGCCTCTGCATTGGTAGGATTACAGTGGTGAAGTTGTATGCAGTTATTCCAACTAAGTCAGAGTTAGTAAGGGTATTAACTAGACCTATGTGGCCAAAGGACAGAGTTTAAACAAGATAATCTATTTGAAATGCGATGAATTGTCAAGTGAATTGTGCAAATAGGAATGGCAGAGGTCAGAGAAAAAAATGATCCTGCACACTTGGGTACTCAAAGAAGGTTTTAAAAAGGAGATAGCTGTGATTAGGTAGACGATGTAGAAAAATGAGATGAAGTAGGTACTGCACAATGTAAGAGTGTTTCTGGAAGTGGTGCTAAACATACATAACGTTTTTTAGTAAAGAGTAAGGTTAGGTAGGAGATGAAGGACAGACTAGGAGTTAGGTGTAGAATGCTTGCCTTTTCCAGGCAGTGGGGAGTGGGATGGATTTTGAGTAGAGGAGTGACACAGTGAAAGGATGCTATTTACATCATTTATCTCACGTATGTGTGGTTTTGTATTAAACCCAAATTTCTGGACAGAGGATGAGAGAATTAAAGACTACTGCCACAAGATATTCTATAAATCCTTACTGATTGACTTTGCTAAGGAAAAAGTCTTCTATCATGTGAATAACTGTTTAATAATATACTTAAATTTGAATGATTTTTGCAACATGTAACCTATCTAGTTGGAGCTGGCTTACACAGGCTTGTCAGATCGATGGATAAAATTTCAGGTGTGTTTTGGGCTGGCAAGATAGCTCAGCGGTCTAAAGCGCCTGCTTAGGCAAGCTTAGGCAACCACGGGGACTTCGGTTCAATCCCTGGCACCACATGCTCACCAGCCCCACCCCCAGGACAGGCTGAGCCAGCCATTACATTAAAAAAAAAAATCAGGTGTTTTGTGAGTCAGATGACCTCCAGTTTGTAGCCTGAATTGGCTATTAGCAAGCATTACATCAGGGATTGGCAAATGCTACATAAGGTCTGCTTTCTGAAGAATTAGTCATTAAACATTTACCAGCAATCTCTGCCTACTTGCTTCCATATTCAACTTTCTTTCAATTTTTTTTTTTTTTTTTAATGGCAGAGACTAAATCTTTTCTTTATATCCTCACTTCAGTATTTGGGCTCAATTAGTGCTTATAGAGTGGATGAAATATACTTAAATTTTTCTGGAGAGCATTTCATAAACAAAAACCATTCAGAAAAAAAAGGCATGAAACAGACCTAGACCTGGCCCCTGTGAGAGTGGGGCAAATCAAGGTGTATGCTTGTTTTTATGTTTTTAGTAAAAAACATCCAAGTTTCTTTATGTATATACAGTACTGTGCTTGCTTTGTGATACAAGGCAGAATTGAGTATTTTAGACAGAGGCCTGTGTCCTACAGAGCCTAGTGTACTTACTAGCTGCCTATCCCAGGAAGTAAGCAGCTCACTAATCTAGATTACAGTCGCCTACCTTCAATGGTCTAGTTTACTGTAGGGCTGTGTCTAAATACTGCCATACTAGTGGATAATTAACTCTATCTTCTAACAAATTATTTTACAAATTGTCATACAGATCAACTTTTAGAAATTAATATATACATAATTACAAACCAATTCCTTAAGTGCATGGTTAGAGACACATACACGGTATTTACTAGAGCAGAGGTATCTGGGTCTCTAAATAGCAGGGAGTGAAGTCTTTCTGAAGAATGTGATATAGGCAAAGTGGAAGATAAGCAGGCAAAGGCAAAGGGGAGAGTCATTCCAGGCAGGGAAAGTTGTGCAGGCAAAGCAGGCAGACCGTATACTACATGCCAGGAAACCAGGCCCAACTAATGAGGTTGGGAATAATTTAAATGTATGGAATAAATTCCAAATTACTGCTTGTCCAGTGGCCACGCCTAGATATAACCAAATAGTTATTTTCAGGAGAGGGCCTTTTATTTTCTTCCTGTTATTGAACAGTTCAGGCAAAAAAAAAAAAAAGGTGGTTACTATACGGTGTCTATATCGTAGTTTATATCTCAGAACTTCTCTTTGACCCAGATTCCAAAGAGCTCTGCTAAATAGTGTTTATGCAACAGTATTTAATATTGCAACAGGATTCAGTATCTTTGCAATTTGGGTCACTGATGGCAGTCAGGGTTTATATTTGTGTAAAACTAACTTTCTTGATGTATAATCCTTACAAGCCATCTTGAAAAAATATCATTTCAAATTGTTCACAAGACAAATTCTCCTTTCTTTCTTCTTTTTTTGGTACCAGGGATTGAATCCAGGACTTTGCACTTGCCAGGCAGGCAGGCCCTTACGTCACTATATCCTCAGCCCTCCTGTACGCTATTTGGATCTATATTACACTCAAAATAATTTATCAACAACTATTCTTGATATTACCTTAGGTCCGAGATGGACCAGTAACTTACTTTGACAGAGGACTAAAAGCGGACGCCTCAGCTACACTGCATTATCCGCTGGGCCGGTGCTTCTCGGGCACCGCTTCTGCACACAGGTCGGGAAACTGGGGAGGCGGGGGGGTGTTCGCCCAGGGACGGCAGCAGAGCACAGGGTCAGTACAGCCTGCCTGATCTAGCCAAACCGGTTCAGCCATGAAGCAATGATCCTATGGGGTTACTCAGAGCAGTCAGAAATGTTCACTCCCTTCTTTCGTTATGAGGACTTTTCGCCTCCATTGCTCCACCTTCCAACTCCCGCGCACAAGGTGGTTAAGAATAAAGTCATGTAAGTCGTACAAGTGCACAAACACTGAGCATACGCGGGACACAGGAAAAACGGGTCTACCCGAGGTACCAGGCCCATACTGCCACCCGCCCGCGACAAGGCCGGGTTGAAACTACCTGACCGTCAGCGCGCAGGCGCGTGCGCCCTCCGCAGCGCTTAGTGGCTGAGTCCCTTCTAGTAATTTCGCTAGCCGTGACGTCACTCCTGCGCGCCGCCGCCCTGTCCTCAAGATCTGCTTTTCTTTTTATGATTAAGAGAGAGAGAAAAAAAGAATAGTAGAAAAAAGAATAGTAATCTGTTCTTTGAGACTTTGCTGTTAGTTCTTCACAGTGGCCGTGCCTACAGGTGGGCCAATGGAGCATAGGAGGGAAAGGAACGCCAGGGGAGCCGGAAGCGGCGTCCGGCTGGGATGACTCGGCGACGCCGCCGGCCACGTTACCCGGCGTGCCCCGCGCGGCGCGGTGAAAGCGTTTGGGGGAGGGGTGGGAGGAGGAAGCCGCGGCGGAGGCTAGGGCTTCGGCTGTCGCTGCGTGGGAGCGGCGTCTGAGCCCCGCGCGGTGTGGAGCGCCCGACCAGTCTGCGCCTGTCACCCACTCCCGGCTCGCGGCCCCTCCGCGGCCCCGCGCCCGTTGTCCGGCTGAGGCGTGCCCTGCATCCTGAGCTGCCCAGAGGCCGGCCCCGGCGTCTCCCGGCCCCTTTCTGCCAGCTCCCTGTGCTCGCCTGAGTCACTGCCGCCGCCGCCATGGCCGAGAATGGTGAGAGTGGCGGCCCTCCCGGCTCGCAGGACGGCGCCGCCGCGGCCGAAGGTGCCGGCGCCCCCGCGACCGCATCCTCTACGGAACCCAAGATCATGAAAGTCACCGTGAAGACTCCGAAGGAGAAGGAGGAGTTCGCCGTGCCGGAGAACAGCTCGGTCCAGCAGGTGAGGCCGCGGCCCGGCGCGGGTGGCGCAGGCTCTTCAGCCGCGGCCGGGTGGGGTCCCCGGGGTGCGCTCGGCAGCTCGGGCTGCAGCCCGCGCCCAGTCTCGTCTCCTTCGCGCCCTACCCCGCGGAGGGTCGTGCGGCCCACGCGCCCGCTCCCCGCTCTCGAGCTGCGGTCCTCTGCTCGCGGACAGGGCCTCCTGCCGTTCTCCGCCCGCCGAGCCCGCACAAAGGAAAGGGGGCCGGGTTGGTTTCGTGAATAAGAAAGCGGGGTGGGGAATGTGCTCATTGTTGTGCCTGTCTGCATGTTGAGATGGGGTTTGGGGTGAGCTGCAGATTACATTTTGCTGTGCTGTTTGAGAGCTGGAGTCTTTCCTTCATCTTGCAACCTTTCACCAAAAAGAAAATGGTTTTCGGTCATACTCTAAATAGTAGCACGAGGGTTAACGAGCGATGAGAATGGCTTATTTATTGATGACTTGTTTCTTTTTTAGCGTATTTGGCATCTTTTACATACCAGTCATTGGATAGGTTTTTGTTTCATTTTAGACGGTAACGATGGTCCTTGGACATTAGGCATATGTGAATAAAATAGTCTGGAGGTAATGGAGAATTTGACCAATTAAACTAATTAGTCTTCTCAGGAGTACATATTTTGCATTAAGCGGTGTTGCAGAACAATAGTTTGTTGTTTGTTGTTCGGCACATCCTGGAATATTTTCAGTAATTCTTGATCTGTGACAGTCTGTAACAATGTAAACAGTGTTTAGGGAGGGAGCAGCAGCTTAGTGAAATGTACCTTTCAGTTTCCCTGAGGTTTATCTAGTTCCAGAGGTGGTGTTTGGGAGGGAGTGTATTATCAGTTGAGAGAAACTTAGCATGAACTTAAACTTCACTTTTTCTCTCCTAGTATTTACTCGACACTAGCCCACCGAGTTCTCTATTACATTACCGAAGTTTTCCTTAGCACTTTTGTGTTTTCCAACATGAAAGTAGACAATTCCAACAGAAAACTTGAAAGAATTGTTCAGTGGAATCCCTGTGTGCCCATCATCTACAAGCCTCCATTCTAAGTCCATATTATTATTGTTGTCATTATCATTATTATTATTTTGGTTGTGCTTCGGAGTTACAAATATCAGTATGTGTCAGTCTTAAAAGGCATTTCAGCAATATGCTGTCTGTTAAGTTAAACTTTTTTTGTGTGTAAGTTTGATATGCAGGGCAGGCCACCGGGTTGCGGTTCTTAAGTTTTCACAAATGTTCACACATGGGTCACCCAAGACCCTGAGATGGAGGATATTGCATTTGATCAGAAACTTGTTTCTTTTTCTTGGCAGCTCAATTCTTTGTTCTCTATCCTCTGTGTTTTTCTTCCACCAGATTAAACTTGCCTGTTCTGGAACTTCACATAGCAGGATCGTGTGTTAACAATTGTAGCAATCTTTCTGCCTCAGCCTCTCAAGTGCTGAGATTGTAGGCATGGGCCACCATATCCAGATATTTTTATTGTTAAACTTTCACAATAAAATGTAGAAAGCCATCAGGATGTTTTGAGGTCTAACCTGTAAATCCTTCAAAACACTCTTCACAGCTTAATATGACCTTCATATATATATGTATATATATATATGCATATATATACATGGATATGTATATATATACATATATATGTATATATATATGTACATATATTCATATTCTTGGGTAAGGCTTTTTTTATTCAGCATAGTATTTTTGAGATTTATCCTTGTGTGTAGTAGTACTGCTTATTGCTGTATGAACATACCATATTCGATGTCGAAGTTCACCTTTTTGCATTTAGTTACTGTGAACCACCTTGTACAAGTCCTTTCGGGAACAAAAGATTATTCTCTGGTTGAGAATGTAGTGGAGGGACAAGGTGATAGGGCCACTCTGTTTAGCTTTACTAACAGAGATTGTACTGTTTTAAATCAAGGATGCTCCATATCCTTGCTAATATCTGGTATTACCAGTCTTTAATTTTAGCTGTTTTTATGGGTGTGTAACCACATTAAGTTGTGAAGAGCGTGTTTTGAAGGATTTATAGGGTAGACCTCAAACCATCCTGATGGCTTTCTACATTTTATTGTGAAAGTTTAAAAATAAAAATATCTGGATATGGTGGCCCATGCGTATAATCTCAGCACTTGGGAGGCTGAGGCAGAAGGATTATTACAAGTTTGAGGCCAGCCTGGACTACAAAGGGAGACCCTGTCTGTCTCTTTGTCTGTTTCTCTCTTCACATATGCAAAGCATTTCCTGCATAGGAAAAAACTTGTCTAGGTGAGTAGCTGTCAGGATGGCTTTTAATTTTTGTGATGGTGAAATTGAAATTCTAAATTCTGTGGCGCTTTATATTTTACATCATCATAACCAAAGTGAATTTTTAATAGATAAAATTAAAGCTTTTATTAATGGTAAGAAAAACAGGCTCTGTGAAACATGTTTGGACCAAATAAAAATAGGAAAAATGTACTTTTCTCCTGTTTTTATTTGGTCCAAACATGTTCTATAGTGAGGACACGCCACAACGCAAAAGAGAACAGTGACCTAAACTTTTTTGAAGTAACAATTTCTGATGGCAGTTTTTAAGCTTCAGTTTTTGTTTTCTTTTGAAGCAGAAAATATAAAAATTGAAGC
>PVKN010025217.1:0-14063 GCA_004027915.1 Capromys pilorides | reverse complement strand
GAGGCACCCGGGCTGCTGTGACTCAGCGTGACCTGCGCAGGGCTCCAGACTCCGGGCCTCTCTGATGGCGTCCAGGGACCTGAAACCCAACCTGTCTGGGATGAAACTCCATCCTCACCCACCCCACCAGCCCCTGTCTCGTGTCTCCATGTCATAAAGAACACTACCAAGGGGTGTCGGAGCCCCAGTCCCTGTGCCCTGGGGTGGCCTCCTTGGCAGGGGGAGGGGAGGCTGTGGTCCACACCCGCACAGCAACCGCTGCCGGTTGCCTGGGAAACGGCATCTCCTCAAGGCCATGAGACTGAGTTGGTCTCTGGACCAGGGTAGCCGAGTGGGCCGTGGCCTTCGCCAGCTGGAGGGTTTCCAAGGACGCAGTGACTCAGCCCACTGGGGCACATTCCCTGAGCTTCCTGCCATGTTGTGTCCTCCTGGGCAAAGCAGGCTCTGTCCCCCAGCAGGGGCAGTGCTGAGGCTGCGCCCTGAGGCACTGGGGCTCCATGAACTGAGAGCGACAGGCAGGCCGTGCTGGTTGCAAACGGTTGGTCCTCCGTCCCGGAGGCTGTACAGAGAACAATAAGCACTTGGAAGCTGCATAGATGGGCTGGCGAGATGGTTCAGCGGTCTAAAGCGCCTGAAAGCGCCTGCTTAGATAAAGCTTAGGCAACCGCAGGGACCGTGGTTTGATTCCCAGCACCACTCCCAGGGCAGGTTGAACTGGCCATAATACAAAAAAAAAAAAAAGCTGCACAGAAATATGACATAGTAACTTAAGAGTTGCTGGGTTCCTGTTTTGTCATCTTCCTGATACAGGGTCTCCCTCCGTAGCCCCTGCTGGCCGGGCCTGGACCCCGCAACCATCCTCCTGGCTCAGCCTCCCGAGTGCGGGGATCGTAGGTGCGCACCACAATACCCACCACCCACATTTCTTTCAGGTGTCTCCAGCGTGACCCCTAATGCCCTCCGCTGTCTCAGGACCCCATCTAGGGTTAGGGTCCTCAAGAATGCTTCTTTTCAGACCTGGGGGTGGAGCGCAGTGCGCGGCCTGGGGGTGCAAGCGCTGAGCTCACCTGCGTGCGTGCGTGCATCCCAGCCTCCTGAGACCGCGGCGGGTGGAGTCCAGTCTGCTGCAGAGCGTTTCCTTTTCTAGTTTTTTTCTTTTTCTTTTTGGAACCGAGGATCGAACTCAGGACCTTGTGCTTGCAAGGCAGGCACTTGTGCCCCTGAGCTATCTCCCCGGCCCATCTCATTTGTTCTTATCAGTGCAGGGTTGCAGTACATGGCGTTCCTCTTCCTCAGGTGGGCTGGCCCAGGCATGCAGCCGCCTTCACCCTTGCCCCAGTGCCCTCCCCTCTCCTCCCCTCCCTGCCTCTCCCTCCCTCCCAATCCCCTTTCCATCTGAGAAAGCTCGGTCTCCCTGCTCCTAATAATTCTCTTCTACGTCGCTTGATACTTGTACATGCAGTTTCTCATAGAGGAGAAACGGTGCAGTGTGTAGAACAGGCCTCTTATTTTTTTGTATCAGGAATTGAACTCAGGACCTTGTGGTCGCCAGGCAGGCGCTTGTGCCACTGAGCTATATCCCGGGCTGGAACACGCCTTGTTTGGAAATGTCCGGGGTTGCGGGGAGGAAGCACACAGAGGTGGGTGCTGTGCTGAGGCTGCTGATGGAGGAGTCTTCAAATAATGCGTGACCCTTGGGCTTGGCCTCAGTAACCTGCTCAGCCGGTGCGATTGGAGCCAGCTCCACAGAGGGTGAGGTGAGTCTCTCTCTCTCCCTCCCTCTCTCTCTCTCTGTGTCTCTCTGTCTCTAAGTCTGTCTTGTCTGTCTCTGTGTGTCGGTCTCTGTGTCTGTCTCTGTCTCTCTGTGTCTCTGTCCGTCTCTCTCTCTCTGTCTCTGTTTCTCTCCCCTCCCCCTCTCCTCTCTTCTCCTTTCTCTCTCTAGAGCACCTGTACCTCAGAAATGTGGAATTCTGTCACCGTCCTAGTGGACAGAGGATCCATACACATTATTTGGAATTCTCCTTTATGGGAAGCTTGTCTCTTGTCCCATATGCTTTTGTTGTTGTTGTTGTTTTGCTTTGCAGGACCAGGGTTTGAACTCATGACCTTGCACTTGCCAGGCAGGCACTTGTGCCATGGAGCTATCTCCCTGGCCCCCATATGCTAATTTGATTTTTTTTTTTTTTTTGAGACAGAGTCTCATTGTGTAGCCCAGGCTGGCCTAGAAACTCACTGCAATCTTCCTGCCTCATCTTTCTGAGCAATGGGATTCCAAGTGTGCACCAGCACACCCAGGGTTTTTCTTTAAATTTATTTATTTATTTTGTACAGGGTCTTACTACGCTTCTCTGACTCATAGCGATCCTCCTGTCTCAGCTTTCCCAGTGATGGCATTACAGGTGTGTGCCATCACACCTGGTTTCCTTTTGGTAGCTGGCTCTGGCTCAGAGCATCTGAGGCTCTGGGCCAGCATGGCATGCATACTGGGGATCGAACCCAGGTCCTTGCACTGCGATCTCCCAGCCCAACCAAGGGTTGTTGGTTTGGTTTTTTTTTTTTTTTTTTCCCTTTTGAGACAGGGTGTCGCTATGCAGTTCAGGTTGTGTGTCCTTGAGCTCATTTTATAGCCCAGGCTGGTCCTGAACACCCAACGATCTTCCTGCCTCAGCCTCCCAAGTGCTAGGATTACCAGCATGTTGCATCATGCCCAGCTCCACACTGAGGTTTTTTTTAATTTTTTATTTTTTATGTGTTTGGTACAGGGTCTCCTCCGCAGCTCAGACTCATACTGATCCTCCTGTTTTCAGCCTCCCAGCACTGGGATTACAGGTGTGAGCCACCACACCCAGACGTGGGTGGCTTCGTGAGCCTGGGGGCGGGGCCAGTGTGGCCGTGGTGCCAGGATCCAAGCCCAATCCTTGCACTTGCCAGAGCAGGCGCTTAGTCTGCTGAGCTATCTCACTGGCCCCATCCACACCCAGTGTTGATAATTTACTTAGATCAGAATGGACTCGTGAATATTTATTGTATGCCTTGGGTCACAGTCCGGGAGCCCTTGGCTTATTTTATTGTTCAGCAGCTTTGGCACTGGAGACTCTGGAAGCTGGCGCTGGGCCCTGTTCCCACATCCGCATCTGTGTGTGTTCTTAGGGTTGTTGAGAGTTCTTGGTTGTCCCTCAGTTTCTGGCAGTGGGCGTGACTTCTAATTTCATTTTCCTAGAAATCAGTTCCTCTTCTTCTTGTATTTTTCTCTTGGAGGCTAGATCTTTGTGGGCTGCCCAGGCTGGCCTCAGAGCCCCAGGCTCATATCTGTA
Source organism: Capromys pilorides (assembly GCA_004027915.1). Taxonomy (NCBI): domain Eukaryota; kingdom Metazoa; phylum Chordata; class Mammalia; order Rodentia; family Capromyidae; genus Capromys; species Capromys pilorides. Next base: position 10,749 of record PVKN010025217.1, on the reverse strand, counting down.
ATCCCAGCACTCAGAGAGGCTAAGGCAGTACGATTTCCATGAGTTCAAGGTCTGCCTCAACCAGACAGGGAAACCAGGTCTAAAAAAGTTATTTACTAATTTTTTTCTTCTTAGCTTTTTTTTTTTTTTTTTTTGTCTTTTTGAGACAGGGTCTCGTTATGCAGCTCAGGCTGGCCTTGAGCTCACTTTTGTAGCTCAGGATGGTCTCAAACTCTCTCTGATCCTCCTGCCTCAGCCTCCCAAGTGCTGGGACTACAGGTGTGTGCCACCATGCCTGGCTGTCTCTTAGCTTTTTGAGACAGGGTCTCACTATGTAGTCTAGGCTGGCCGCGGCCTCCCAACAGCTGGGATAACCATTGTGGGCCCCCATGCTTGGCTCAATAAATTATTTTGACATGATTTGAAAAGCTCTCCCAGTGGGCCAGAGGGTCCTGAGGGTGCGTCTTCTCCCTCGAGGGTGACCTCCCAAGGGGTGGCCAATGGCTCTGCCCTAGAGTTGGCTGTGGGTTACAGTTGCATGAGGATCTCAAGCCTCCTACAGGCCCGACTTCATCTGAGGGTCACAGGTGTCCCCAGATCACAGGACCAGCTGCAGGACGGCACTGCCATCCAGCCAAGTGATGATGGCTCCAGTCGCGAGGTTCGAGTCTTCCCTGGGCACACATCTGTATCCTGGCTCCGGTCTTTCTTAGGTCACAGTCACTGGGCTGGTGTCATGAATCCGTGTCTGAGCTGTTTGGGAGGCTGAGGCAGGGGGATCGTTTGGATGCAGTGAGAACCTAGTCAGGGATCACGTGGGCCTTGGAAAGACAGGTGGAATCCTCGGCCCCTGGCCGCCGCGCTCCGGGAACTGATGTGTGTGCGTGTGCTCTCCTGGGACCCCAAGGGCTTGCATGCCATTTTTTGCTATGGCCCATGGCTAGTTTGGGCCTGCAAATGCCCAGTAACCCACTAGCAGCAGAGCGGAAGCTGGCTGTCCTTTGGTGTAAACCGCGGGTCAGATTTCTTCCCAGTTTTGCATACAGATAACTTAATCAGCCCGAGAGTATCGGCTCTGAAAGTTGGCAGGACAAGGTTGGCGAGCCTCAGGTGCTTGAGTAACCTCACCCCCTTCAGGATCGAGGGCACCAGGAGAAGCGATCTTCAGGGACATCCAGCTAGGCCCGGGAGTCTCCAACCACTGCCCCGAAACTGCGATTGATCAGCCAGAACCCCAGGAATGGCGAAACTCCCCCCACCCCCAGATCTTCACGGAGGGAGACCGGAGCCCACCCCTCAAGCAAGGACCCGAGACCCCCACGGCTGGATGGAGCGGCCCCTGCCCACCAGCCAGTCCCACAAATGGGGCAGCTGGTCTGAGCCCCTGGCATAATGTGTCCCCTCCAGCTACCTGGACAAGAGCCCTTCCCTGTCTTCCCTCTAATTTTCTCTTTTCTTTTTTTTGGTGGTACCAGGGATCAAACTCAGGGCCTTGTGCTTGCCAGGCAAGCACTTCTTCCACTGAGCTATCTCCCCTTCCCTCTAACTTTCCAAGCAAAGCTTTTCTTTCCCTCTGAGAATTTGTGCTTTCATTTTAAAGTGTGTGTGTGTGTGTGTGTGTGCGCGCGCGCGCGCGTGTGTGTGTGTGTGTGTGTGTATGTAGGGTCTCACTAGGCAGCTCAGACTCACAGTGATCCTCCTGATTTCTGCCTCCTTAGTGTTGGGATTACAGAAGTGAGGCACCACTCCTGGACTCCACCAAGGGCTCGGTGAGCCCAGGGACGGGGCCAGAGCAGCATGTGGTGCCAGGGATCGAACCCTGGCCCCTGCACTTACCTAAACAAGCACTTAGTCCGCTGAGCTGTACCGCCAGCCCCTGTGCTTTCATTTTCAATCCCACTTCTGCTGGAGCAAGAACTCCAGCTGGCAAGTGAGCTGAGGTCCACAGGTCCCAGGCCACCCTGGGTAACACAGCCAGATCCCATCTCCAAGGGAAAGGACAGTGAAGCCAGGGGTGGTGGCAGCCACCTCTAATTCCACATTTTAGGAGGCCGAGGTAGGAGGATCACAGATTTGAGCCCAGACCAGGCCATAGAATGAGCTTGAGCTGAGACTGTCACAACAAACAAACAAATTGCTTCATTAATTAAAACAATACCGGACCTGGTAGCTCACAACTCTAATCTTGCACTCTGGAGGCTGAGGCAGGAGGATCACCATAAGTTTGAGACCAGCTTGGGCTATATAGTGAGTTCAAGGCCGGTCTGGACTACATAGCAAGACTCTGTCTCAGAAAAATCAAAACCTGGGGCTGAGGAGATAGCTCTGTTGCATGAATGCCCACCTGGCAAGCGCAAGGTTGTGAGTTTGAACCCCAGTCCTGCAAAACAAACAGACAAAAAACCCCAAACTCTTCGAAATTAGCCCTTTGCCTCCCCAAACACCCCTCCAAGGTCATTATTTTAGGCCTCTTGCAAAGATTCAGCCATTCTGCTAGGACTGTCCTGAGGGTTCAAGCAGACGTTGCTGGCAACCAGAGAAACTGCGCAGGCAGGCAGAGCCCCGCAGATGACTTAGAGGGGCTCCCGTATCCTCCAGCCCCTGACCACCAAAGATTGCAAGTCACCCCCACCCTGGCGTAATAAGCTGTCTGCTGAGTTGGAGGCCAGAGCCCAGGACACCTCTAGAAGAGGGAGGAGGGAGAGGAATCTGCAGGGAGGGGGGCGGTGTCTTGGGGTGCGGCCCGCCGTGCACACAGGGGAGCCAGTGTGTCTGAACGGGGCACAGGAACAGGGCCCCGGGGGGCAGGCAGGACCGGCTTCCAGCGGCCTGTGTGGGCGGGGCGGCCAGGCCTAGCCTGGCGTTCCGGTCGGCCCGGTGTGGGGGTTGGGCTGGCGGAGGCCCTGGTGCCTGGGGCGGGGGCACCGGGCCCGGCCCTGCTCCAGTTCCGCGTTGCCCCCTCGAGCCCAGCAGCCCGGGATGGGCGAGGGCCTGCAGCTCCTCCTGGGACGCGGGCTGAGCTGGTGCCTGCGTGTCCGCCCTGCGTCCCGGAATTGCGCACAGCCCGCGGCAGGTGTTGTCTTTGCCGGGCTTGTCCCTGGGGTTCCTGCGGGTCATGGGAACCTTCCCGGCCAAAGCAAACACGCGCCGCGCGTGAGCCTGCAGAACACACCCTGCTCTGCCGGGGATGTCTCCTGAAGCCTGAAGCTCCTGAGGGCCAACGGGGAAACTGAGGCCCGCCGCGGGAGGACCAGGTGGCGGCGCCTTGGGGGACTGGGATGGAAGCCGAGCGAGGCAGGAGAGTGGGCACACAGGCGTCGCCACACACGGGCTCATTGTGCGCCCACACCCACGTCCACACGGCGCATCCAGACAGGCGTGCACAAGCCCGGGGCCCCTCCCTCGGCGCTCCCCGCCTGGTCACACGCTCCGGACCACGGGACCCAGGTCTCGGGCACGTGTGCAACGCGTGTGCTCAGGGCCGACCTCTGGGGCGAGGGGTCTCGAAGACACGACGTCGCGGGGTTTCCATTAAAGCATTTTATACGGCGGTAGGTGTGTGTGCACAGCCTGAATCCCCCTCTCTAGTGTTTTGTTTTGCTTACGTTGCCCAGGCTGGCCTCAGATTTGTAATCCTCCTGCCTCAGCCTCCCCAGTGCGGGGATTACAGGTGTGCGCCTGCTGTCCGGCGTCCTTCCCTCTGCCGTTGTAACACACCAGCTCACACTTAGAAGCAGTCTACCCACCCCGTTTCTCTCATCTGTGACACAAGTGCACCTCAGTACTCATAAATACACTTACACACATGCAGACCTCAACGCTTGGCCGAAGCCATAGTTTAATATCCAGGTGCATCTGGCCAGCACAAATATACACACGCAGAGATTCATTCAGATACGCGGCGTACACGCAGAAAACACATACCGCCGGCCATGATGGTGCACAATTGTAATCTCAGCACTCAGGAGGCTGAGGCAGGAGGATGGTTGTGAGTTCCAGGCCACCCTAGGTTACATAGACGTTGTTCAGTAAGCAAGCAAGCCTCACACACACTTGGTACGCGGTCCCCAAGTGAGTGTACACGCTCACACTCAGCCCCATTCGAGTGTGCACAGGGTCACACATGCCCGGCTTTACCCACACAAACATACTTGGAAATGGGTGCAACCAGTATGAATGCGTTCATACACGCATGCCCACGTGTCCCGTCACGTGTGCACACTTAGCCACAGGCCCGGAAAGACCCAGCCTTCGCACAGACACAAACACCCGTGCTTCACAGTTACACACGGGTGCCAGCCACACAGCACAAAACCACAATGGCTGAGACAGTAAACATGGACACCTGGGGCTCCGAGCATTTACATACCCAGCCCGCAACATCAAGCAGCTGCAGGTGTGTACTGTGTACACAACACTTTCATGCGCATTTAGCTTCACAGCACTCCTGAATACTTTTGTGTGAGTACACAACCATGCGGCTCCTAGGCAAACATGCACACGGTCACGAGAGTGCCCGCTGCCAGAGCTCGAGTGCTGTTTCTTTTTGAGACAGGGTCTCACTATGTAGCCCAGGCAGCCCTCGATCCCTCCAGGATCCTCCTGCCTCAGCCTCGCCAACCCGGTTTACAAATTCAAATTTCCTCAACACTCATACCCACCTTCATGGTGGTTTACAGATTTGGCAATCCCAGGCTCGGCCAATCCACTGACATCCACCAGCATGTGTGACCAGATACAAAAGCATCCCCAGCACCTCCAGGGAATGGGCTCTGGACTCCCCACAGACGCCCAAATCCTTGGGCACTAAAACCCCGGCCACCTGCAGGTAAAGTGCTTGCTCAGAAAGCAAGCGGGCCCTCCTGCAGACTGCAGTCCTTTCTGGTAACTTGTAACAACTGTGGGGCAGGCAGCTGGTGTAACTAGGTGTTACATTGTATCACTTAAGGAGCGTTCTAAAGAAAAAGGTCTGGACCCATTGCTCAGTTCAGACAAAATGTTTCTCAAATATTTCAACCTGTGGTTGATTGAGTCCTGCGACTCTGAATGTGGTGACACACAGGGCTGATCATACATAACCCCCAAAGACATTTCGAAAACTGTGTCACCCCCCACCCCAAGGCACCCAGACACGTTTACAGACATACAAATCCACGCAGATACAACTCCACCCTCACCGACTCAGTCCGGGCCCCCCAACACACACTGCAGATAGCGTGAGTGTTCATGAAGATGTTTGTAAAAGGACCCAGTAACCGCCACACCAGCCCACTTTCCTGCAGATATGTCCCAGCCACACAAACACATTTAGATTTGCACAAACACACACACCCACCTACAGAGAGGCAGTACGCTCATCACTTTTATTCTCAGCGTGCAAACACGGCTCGGTGTGGTGGTGCACGCCTGTCATCCCAGCATTCGGGAGGCTCAGGCAGGTGGATCACCACAAGCTCAAGCCCAGCCTGGGCTAAATAAAAAGGGGAAAAAGAAATACACATACATAACACATTATTTTGTACATGTTTCTAACATGCATCCACATAGCACATACATATATACACATGCATGCATATCATGTCCAAGATGCACACACCCTGGACCTGGATGGTCCCCAGTACATTCAGCAATCATCGAAGCGCACTCCGGGGCGCACACCCACGTACAAAGACTTTCTTTCTTTTTCATGTTTGTTTTGAGTCTTGTTTGGCTGTCCAGACTGGGCCTCGAACTCACTTTGTGGCTCACACTGGCCTCGAACTGGAGGTGATCCTTCTGCCTCAGCCTCCTGTGCTCTGGGTGACAGGCGTGCTCCACCACGCCCCGCCTGAAGTCACACATTCTTGTACGCTCAACAACACAATCAGTGGCGTGGGCACCACCTAGACATGAAGGGGGAGGAGGGGAGGCTCACGGCACTCAATGTGGATGCCAGGGCGCACACTCACAGACAGCCGGCAGTGCTGGTGGTCTCCAGTGTCCAGGGCGCGGGCGTGCGCGCGCACGAACACACACGCGCGCTCGGGCGCTCGCTCCTCGCAGCACCCCTCCTCTCTCCCTCCCTCCTTCCCTCCCTCCAGCCGCAACCTCCCCCACCCCCACCCCCGCCCCTGGTCCGCGCCGGGCAGGCGGGTTCGAGCCGGGCGGGAGGCGGGGTCCGGCTGGACAGGGGCGGGGCTCACCTGGGCTCCGCCCCGGGGCGGGGCCGACGCAGCGTCGCGGCGCGGGCGGGCGCACCTGGCTCAGCTTCGCGGCAGGGCCGGGCGGGGACGAGCGCGCGCAGCCAGCTACGAGGGGGAGCGGAGCGGAGCCGAGCGCAGCGCGGAGCCGGCGCCGCAGCCCGCGTCGCCATGGTGGAGGCGGCGCCCGCAGGGCCCGCGCCGCTGCGGAGAACCTTCCTGGTGCCCGAGATCAAGTCGCTGGACCAGTACGACTTCTCGCGGGCCAAGGCGGCGGCGAGCCTGGCGTGGGTGCTGCGGGCCGCGTTCGGGGGCGCAGGTACGGCGCAGGCCGGGGTCGCAGGCGCGGCGCGGCAGGTGCGGGGGGCGGGGCGCGGGAACAATAGCGCCAACGTCGGGGTCCCGGGGCTCCCCCATGTTCCCGGTGCTCGCAGTCCCGCAGCGCCAGGGCCTCCGGGCTTCCTGCTCGGCGGGTGCAGTGTGGACTTTGCCCGCACGGCCGCCCGGGCGCAGTGGGGGTGGGGCCCGCTCTGCCGGGACCCCGGCTTCCCGGCCCCCAGGTGAGCGGGGCGGGGTCGGCGCGCTGTAGGGTCCCCTTTCGCCCCCGCCCTCCGCCGCGGTGGGACCTTGCGCTGCACGCCCCCCTCTGCACGCCCACATCACGCGCCTGCGGAGACCCCGAGCCCGCCGCCTCCCCGATCCTGCCTGTGCTGCCGGTGGGGATCCGGGAGCGCTGGGAACCCCCACCTCCATTTGGCTTTCATGGCCCCAGCCGGCTGCTGGCAGCTAAGAGTTATTGCTTCATTTTACCGAGCCCTGTGGAAGGGAAATGGCTTGTCCGGGATCGGCCAGGGTGGGAGCTCTGGCTCCAGAGAGGCCTTTCCCATGGCTGCAGAGCCTCTGCTCCTCCTTCCAGGCCCGCAGGTCGGGAGAACTCGGCCATGGCCGAGGGGAGCGTGCAGGCACCTCCCTGATGGTAGAGGCCCCGTGAACCCTCGGCCCCACCACCCCCAGGTCAGAGCTGGGCGTCCCGGCCTGGCATTCGGGAACACAGGGATTAATTAAGGTCTGGGCCTTCCGGGGAGCTGTGGGGGACGCCCACTGGTCTTGGCACCGGCTGGGCATGGCCGCTCCCCTCCCCCTTCTCCCGGTGGCCTTCCCAGACCAACCTGTTCTGGGTGTGGGTCCCGGTGACAGCTGGCCCTCACCGGCTTCCTCTGCACTCGCCCCTTCCACTTTCTCAGGATCTGTCCTTCTCCCTCTTGCTGTGCACGGCCTGCTCAGACACCTGCCCGCCCCTGGGTTCTGCCAGGTCGGGGCAGAAGGGCTGGGGGTCCCGGGTAGGGGGGCTCTGACTGCTCCGCACCTCGCTGCCAAGGTTATGAGTTCATAGAACAGCTGGTTTGGCAAGTCAGAACTGAGTTTGCCTCCCAGCTTCTCTAGAGTATGGAAAAACGATCCCGATTCTCCCAGCGTCCGTTTCCCCCTCGGAATGGGCTTCTGTTCACTTCTTTACCCACCCCTGAATGTGTCTGTGTGGGGCGTGCCGTGCAGATGGGCACCTTGGCACCTCGTGGGCAAGATTCCGGGGAGTTAGGAGTGTGATATGCGTCACAGAGCAGGTGGCACACGGTTCGCATCAGTGGATGGCTGGTCCCTGTGGCTGCCTGTGCAAGACCTGTACTCATTCATTGTCCTGAGACCAGGGGACAGAGCAGAACTGACTGTGTCATTTCACAGAAAAGATGAAAGCTGGGTGTGGAGGCACATGCCTATAATCCCAGCCCTCGGGAGGCTGAGGCAGGAAGATCGCTGTGAATTCCAGGCCAGCTTGGGCTACCTAGTGAGACCTTATCAAATACAAAAACCTTCCACAAAAAAAGAAGGGAACCTCCTCTGGATGGGGGCTGGTAAGATCCTGACACCCCCAGTATGTCCTAACTGACTTAGCTCCCTGTGCTGCGAGAGCTGTCTGGTGGCTGCTGCGGCCTGAGGGTCCAGTTCAGTCTGTCTCTGCCTGCCAGGATGGTTGCAGGACATGAGGAGAGTGGAGTTCTGCTAGACTCACGTGTTCTGGTACATCACTGATGCCCATTAGGTGCCAGGCCCCTGGCAGGGCAGGAGGCGGAATGGGTGTGAAACCAGATCGGGGCAGCTGCACTGATAGGATCTGAGTTGCAGGTGGGGGGGGCGGGGCAGACCCTTAAAGTCTTCCAGGAGGAGAGAGCAGAGAGAAGAAAGGGCTAGAGGGTCCTGAAGGATGCCTCGATTTCCTAGGAGTGGTTTCGGCTCTTGGGTTGTGGATCACCAGGAAATTTTCAAGAACATACAAGTCCCCAGGGATGGTGGTCAAAGGGGGCCTGGGGGAGGAGGGCTTCCTGGGCTGTCTGTGGGGATCTGAGGGAGGAGGAGCCTGGGACTGAGAAGATGAAAGCGGCGGGAGGGTTGCTGGGTGGCCTTGGCGACACAGCTACGCGCGGAGGCCATGCAGGCTTGGCAGGCGAGTGGGCTCAGCAGAGTGCTGCGATAAGGTATGGGGCCCGTGGAGCTCAGGAAATCTCCCCTTCGGAACAGAAGCACAGTGCGAGAGGGACGTCAGGATCGTGCGGGCACCGCCGCTGGCCATACGCTGTGTGATCCTGGGGTCTGGGTTTTCTTACCTACACAATGGCATGAGAAGGAGCTGCTGTCTCAGGGGTGTGGGGGTGATGCATGCCTGTAATTCCAGCACTTGGGAGGCTGAGGCAGGAGGATCTTGAAGTCGAGGCCAGGCTGGGACTTCCAGAGCAAGGTCCAGGCTGGCCTGGGCCACAGAGCTAGGGTCTGTATGTGTGAGGCGTTCACTGTTGTTTTCAGTACAAAATCTTGGCTCTAGCGTAGCATGTGTTTTATGTACGCTGCACTTCAGGTGCTCTTGGAGTTTAGCAAAGGTCATGAAATAAACAAATGCTTGCTGTCCCCGTGAGTGGACTCAGGATCAGTACCGTGAGTACAGCCCTAGCCCTTTTTCCCTTTTTAATTTTGAGGCCCGGCTGGTCTCGAGTTTGTAGTCCTCTTACCTCAGCCTCCTAGACTGTTGGGATTAGAAGTGTACACATGTGGTTGTGGTGCTCTTGAAACATGACTGGCCAGAGTTAACATACACAGTACATGTGGCGTAGACCCTGAGTCTAAGGCCTGCTGCCAACATAGGGCGATAGGATGCTGTTCTTATATTGATCATATTTTGAGAAATGATAATGCCTTGGGTATAAATTGGGTTGAGTAAGCTATATGATTAGTGTTCCATGTTCCTACCTTTTTTAATGTGGCTACTAGGAAACTTAAAAGCTATGCATTATACAAAGGGTGATCAGGACTGGGGAGCTAGCTCAGTGGAATAAGCGCTTGCTTGGCAAGCACAGGATCCTGAGTTCAATCCCTGGTACCACAAAAAAAAAAAAAAAGGAAGAAAACAAAACAGCAAAGGGTGATCAAAAAATGAATTTTCAAGTTAAACAAAAACATGAATGGCAATACAAGATATAGTGCCATTCCCTCAGAGGGGCTGGGGAGGTAGCTTGGTGGTCTGAGTGCCTGCTTGGCAAGCACAAGGACCCAGATTTGATCCCTAATACTGTACGCCTTGCCAGGCTTGAAACTGGGCATGGTGGTACATGCCTGTAATCCCAAAGCTGGGGAGGCTGAGACAGGAGGATCACTGAGTCCAAGCTGTATGGTAAGACATTGTACCAAATAGATTATTATTATTATTAATATTAATATTATTATTATTATTATTATTAGGGCTGGCCAGATAGCTCAGCGGTTTAAAGCTCCTGCTTAGGCAGAGCGCAGCAGACGGCTGGGTTCTATCCCTGGCATGCACTGAGACAGCGATGGACACTGGGCATAGTGGCATGCGCCTGTAATCCCAGCTCTTGGGAGGCTGAACATAGGTGGATCACTGCAAGTCTGATCTACGCAGCGAGACCCTGTAGACCCTGTACTAAAATGCAAACATTAAAGTAAAAAAATATATATATATATGTATATTTTAAAGTAGCTTCCCTCGCTTTAAACACACCCCATTCTTTCCCTCCACTTTCTGAAGCAGCTTTGAAATCCTCTTTCATGAGCCTCTTCTTGAGGTGTGACTAAAAGTACAAGCGCCGGCGAGATAGCTCAGGGGTCTAACGCGCCTGCTTTGGCAAGCTTAGGCGAGTCCGGGGACCGCAGTTGGATCCAGAGTTCGATCCCCAGGCCCCTATGCTGTGCCAGCCCCACCCGCAGGGGGTGGTGGTAGTGGTGGGAAGGTGCAGCAGGGCTGGGGAGACAGCTTAGTGGAGTAAGTGCTTGATTGGCAAGCACAAGACCCCAAGTGCACTAGTAGCGAGACCCTGAACACCGCGTAGACTCTTCCCTAAAAAATACAAAAAAAAAAGTATGGTCAGTGCAGCTGCTGGGGGCCGCTCTGTGGAAAGCCAGACGCATGAGTGTCTCGCTGCGTCCCATTCCCCAGACCTGGCCCCAGAGACTTCTGGCTCCTCCCCAGTGTAAAACTGACCAGGAAAAGTCAACATTTTGAAATGATTCCGTACACCAGGCAGCC
>PVKN010025216.1:0-14196 GCA_004027915.1 Capromys pilorides | reverse complement strand
ATTAAAGAGTTAAATATTAAAAACTGAATCCATAAAATATTTAGAATACACATTCATTTAATATTTCTATATCTAGGTGGAGATGGAATTTCTCATCTTAAAAGAATTTGGAAAAAAACACAAAGAAAAAAGTGATATATTTTGCTGCTTAAAAATTCAGCTCTATAAAAGCACATCATAGGAACTAAAAATAAACAACAAGATCAACCTGAGAAAAACATCTGCAACAAAACTATCAAAAAGTTAATATTCTTAAAATATGAAATAGCATTTATAAACATAAAAAAACCACTAAAACCAAAAGAAGAGTGTGCAGGGAGCAATAGCTATTTGCAGAAGAAATATGAGCAGTGGCTTCAACCTGCCAAGCGCTGCTGCAGCTCTTCTGCAGTTGGTGCATGTGGAGACCACCCAGGGAAGTGGAGTCACCCCCCTAGCAAGTTAGCGCGTGCTGGGGAACGTTGAGCCAGTACTGACACGGGCATGTTCTGTGGACGGCAGCCTCCCACGCACTGCTCCTGCGGCGGACAGCATTCCAGGCTGCAGCAGGGCAGCGAGTCCCATGAGAATAAACTACTCATTCTCTGTGTCGCACCAACTCTACTTCAAGTCCAAGCAAGCCAAAATAAGGGCAAATACATATGTCTCTCTCTTTTTTAAAAAATTGTTTTAATAAATAGAAATTAATTAAACATATGCCAATAAACTACATTATGTCCACAAGATGTGACATTGTATTTTCACTTAAAATTATGTCCACACAGAGTTTTTAATTATATATAAAACTGCTCACAAGTTGCTACAGTGTGGTTTGAATGGGGCGGCAGGATTGCAGGTGACTTTTTTTTTCTTACTTATTGTTTTCCACAGCATCATCCTGCAGGCCACTGCGTCACACTGTACCCCAGACTGCATTCTTGGCCCACAATTTCAGTTAATATATATTATGTTATGTTATGTTATGTTATGTTATGTTATGTTACTTACATTATATTATCTCTCCTGCGCTCCCCAGGCCCCACAGGCACTCTTGGGGGACAGCAGAAGCTCCTCTGCCCCTGAGCCACCCACTCCTGCTGAAGGCCGCTTTTCTTCCTGTCAGGCTTCAGGGTCAGGGACTAGTGGCTGTCGCGGCACCAGTGTTGCAGGAGTCGCACTGTGAGGGCCACTTACAGAGTAGCAGGCTCCTAGGCACACCCTAGTCAGAGTGGGACTCAGTCACAGCCTGTGCCTATGCTCAGCCACCTGCACAAGGCCAGTCGGCCTTGACTACCTACTCTTCTTTGCAAATGCGCTGGGCCAACTTGACTGTACAGCCTGTGCTTTTCTGAGGTAGAAAAATATATTTTGTTTCTTCCTCACTTCTAGGACTTCACGCCTGGGACAGACCAGCCCAGTCAAGGACCCTTTGGACAATACTTGCTCCACTCAGACCTCTTTCCCAGAATGTTCATTCCTCTTAAGTAAATCTGCCTGACAACATATGACACAATTCTTGTATTCCCTGTAGCCAATCACGGAATAACCTGCTAGCAGCTCTGCACTTCCTACTCAAAAAAACAGACCACATTTAAACTGTACCCAGCTCTGGGCGGGGGATTTGAACCTCTGGGTTCCCTAGCGCACTAGCATGATACTCTTTGTTTTTCTGTAGGATATCACACTCAAAGCCAAGTAGCTAAGAAAATAACGCTGTTCCCCAGACTTTGACTCTGCCAGAGCTAAGAATGCTGGCGGAGACCCCGGGACGTCACTCGGAGGAGCTACAGGCGCATTCCAGGAGGACAGCTTCTGCGCAGCATGTGGAATAAGCCATCTCACAGAGTGGTTGTGCGAGGCAAGCACACCGGCGGGCACAGGCAGGCCCAACGTGGACACTCCCTTACCGAGTGTCGCCGCCACAGAGGGGCCACGGGCTCCCTGCTGACCCGGAGTTCGCAGCCTGCGGCAGGTGTCGGCCTTTGCTGTCTCTCTGAGCTCGCAGGCGCTCTGAGCACACGCCTCTCTTCTCTCTTTTCCTCCCGATTTCCTCTCGATCGATTCCGCCACTATGAAGGGCAGTAAATTAATAACTAGATTTCCCCCCACGACAAGAAGCCCAACAACTAATTGGCTCGATATCTCCCTGTTGCCGTATCACTTTGGGATTCTTCCGGGTGAGATATAAATAAGCCAATTCTATTAATAAGCCCTTTTTGGCCGAGAGAAGAAAATACACTTTCAAGATCCCAAGGGGCCTGGGGAAGGCGCTCAGTGGCCCATGGAGCGGAAGACTTGATTACAGGAGTGGAGAATTCCACCTCGGCGCCTCCACCCTCCCCGCAAAGTCTACCCTCCTGCGGTTTCGCCCAGGCCCTGGAGGGGAGGGCTTTGTTAAATTTAAAAATTATAATTTAGATAAATCTGTGCATTCACTGGCTCAAGTGTGTCTGTGGAAAATAACAGCTAGCGGAGTAGAACCTTCCGCCTTTCAGGGGCTTTGTTGTCTCCTTATAATTAAGTCCTGCGCAGAAATCCAATTACAAATGTTCTCACTCGCCCTCCAGCTAAGTGCTCACAGAAGAGGGGCGGAAGGCTCCTGGACTTAAATAACTCTGGATAAAAATTAATATTGTGGCCCTGTTGGCTAATTAAAAGTGCCGCCTCTATTAGCAGGCTTTTATATTAATAAATGAGACTATTATTATCATATCCGACAACCAGGGCTGTTATCAAGTCCGTTCTGTCAGCCCCACTCTTGAGAGCACAAGTTCACTGCTCTGGGTCCAGGCTTCTGGGTCAGAGGACATCAGAGCAACTTCATCAGCCATTTGCCAAGGCAGCCCCGAGCACACAGGCTCGGGTCCCCACACCAACCCTGCCCAGTGCACATCACGCTTCCAGCTTCCTGGGGCTTAGGCGCTCACGGGCGTCGCCAGGAGGAGGCTGAGCTGGGGTGACCACTGGTACCCTGGCAGATTGTCCTTGCTAGATGAGCGGGGCCTGCAGGAGGTTTTGGTACTGATTGGAACCCAGCAAGTGGGAACTTCCCCTCAGTAGATTTTCCACACTGTTGGTGCAAGCCATTTCCCTACTAATCCCTGCTTGGGGTGTGGACATGGTCCTATACGCTGGGTACCATGGCATCGCTGCTCCCAAGCAGGCAAGCAAGGGTTGGCAGATTGAGAACAGGGCTCCAGGTGCACACTAGGGAGTGCCTCCCCAGACTGGGGCAGGGCAGCTTTTCTGAGCAGGTGGTGTCTACCCTGAGCTCAGGAAGCAGGGCAGGCTGAGTCCTGGGGAGAGAAAGCAGCAAGCAAGAGCACCGTGCATGCAAAGGCACACATGAGCAGCTGTCACAGTTCAAGGTTTGTGATGGGGAAGATGTGGTAAGACTGAGAGGGAAGCAGGGCAGATCAACTGAGGCGCGGCCATGCCAGTCACACTCACAGCTGAGGTGGGCTCCTGCAGAGGTGAGGCGCCTCGGTACACTCTTCGGCAGGGAGCGTGGGAGCATAACGGTCTTGTCTTCTTCATTCCTCTACAAGTGGGCTGCAGAGGGTGGCCTGGCCACAGGCCACCCTCCAAGCCAGCAGCTAGAAAATCGATGACAGGAGGGTGCCTGTGAGGGTAAGAGAACTCTCACCTTCCAGGGACAGGCAAGACACAGGAACAGCCCAATGCGCTGACTGAACACAAGTGTAGTGTCAGGGAGGAGGTGGAGGGGCCATAGCTGACCCCAGTTTTTGGGGTTGAGAAAAGCAGAGAGGCTGTAGACATGGGAAAGGGAAAAGGAGGAGCTGTTCTGAACGGAAGACTGCAAGCTTGGCTTTGGGCCTGGAGCCCTCTCAGTTCCTGGGGACATTCAACATCAAGCATGCAGTGAGCTACTAGACACACAGATCCAGAACTCCAGAGAAAGTGTGGCCTAGAGAACATGTCCCTGCGTGATGAGATCACAGGTAATGAATAAAGCACGGTCACAGATGAAATCATCTGGCAAGATTACGTGGGACGGGCACAGAGGTGCCTCAGGAGCTCTGGCGAGCTCAGTCTGTTCACTCAGCCTGCTTGTGGCTTCTGTCAGGGCTGTCCTGTAGGCAAAACACTTGACTCTTGTCACCAAGCACTTCACCCATCAGTGGACTAGCTCCTCAGAGACAACACCTGAGGAACGTCAGGTCTAGTTTTCCACCAAGGGCAGATGCTCTCAAACCACACAGAAACACTGGGTTTAATTTGAGTCATTAGTGCCTGGTGGCAATCTGTGCACTCCAGTTGTACTGCCCAGCCCTGGGCTGGCGCTCTGAGAGGGCTCCAGGCCCACGGCCAAGCTTGCCGTCTTCCGCTGAGAACAGCTCCTCTTTTTCCCTACACCCAAGGCTTGAACTATTATGAGACCAGGATGATTGAGAAAACATAGCCAGAACTGTCTCACTTTCAGGGATTATTTACCCTAAGTCACTAGAGTCCAGAAATGGAACCCAGATCCAATCATTTTAACATGTACCTTCCAAAAATAATGATAACAATGAGTGAAATGCTGCCTGAACCTAAATAATGAAAGCTATTAAGTGAGGTGGGGAGGGGGGGAAGGGGAGGAAAGAAAAATGTCTGAATACAACATCTTGTTTTCACAAAGTAATGGCCCAACCATTTGCCATGTCAGCTAACAAATGCAGGAAAGCCCTGATTGACAGGAGCTCTGGGAAGGAGCTGAAGGGCCACAACCCAGTGGGTTTTCTCATGATAAGAAGGTTGTTTCAGCTTTCACTGACAGTCTTACCAGAGTGTCTGGTAAGACTTAGCCAGAGTTTTCCGGCTCTAGAAAATCAGCTTATTTTCAGATCCTGCTGCTGGCTCAGACCTGGCTCAGACCTGAGGCAGGTGAAAGGCCCGGAACATGTTCAGGAGGTCGTCACTGACACTAGATCACAAAGCATAAAGTCAAAAGATAGGTCCCCAGAATCGTGTCTGGAGAGGTAATAAGGTCAAGACACAGATGGGTGTAAGGCCGGACCCCAATCCAAGCAGCAGAGATGAACCAAAAAAAGAGGCGCAAGGCAGGTAGAAGAAAATTAGTCAGGACTCTTGAGGACAGTAAGTGGGAATGATGGAGAAAGGGAGTGATCCAAAGGAACTGAAAAGATCCAGAACTGGTGGATCTCGGTGTAGTAGTCACCCATGCTGCATACTCAGTGCTCCAAAACTCAGTGGTTAGAAACAATGAAGAGCTCCTATCTCCTTTCAGGAAGCTGAAATCCAGTGTGGCTTGGGTCCATGCCTCTGGCTCAGTCTCTGTCCATCTGGGTGACCACTGCTGTGGTCTCCTGTGTGGACTGGCTAGAGGGGAAGGGTGGACAGGGTGAGCTGCCGCTGTGCCCAGGCTCAGGATTGCTGCTCTTGGTCATCTTCTCTCTATGACAACATACCTGAGGCAAACGGCTTAGATGATGGAGTTCTTACCTGGGCTCATGGTTTCCAATGTTGCAGCTGGCCCCGCTGCTCCTAGGCCTGTGGTGAGGGAGAACACTGTGGTGGGGAGGGTGCAAGGGAGCAAAGCTGCCCAGCTCAGAGTCACCAGGGAGGTGCAGAGGAAGAAGCAGGAGGAAAGGGGAGATGGAAAAAGAGGAAGGGAGAAAGCAAAGCGGGAGGAAGAAGAAGAGGAAAATGAAGGGCGACAACAAGCGGAAAGGGAGGAGGAAGAAGGAACAGGAGGAGGATGAAGCTGAAGAAGAAAAAGGGGCGAAGGAGTCGTGAGGTACAAGCTGTCCTCCAGGGCAACCCCAAGTGGGCACCGCCTTCTGGGGTCTCTTTCACCTCCCAAGAGCGCAGGGCCAGGGCTTCCTTCCACGCACGCTCTTCTCGGAGACGCTTCAGATGCAAACCATACTGGCGACAAGGCTGTCAACCCCTTTCTCAGGCGCCTCTGTTAGCCATGTCGGGGTGCTCAAACACAACTGCTGGTGATTATAGAAGAAGAGAAAGAAACAGAACGTGAGAAAGCAGCTGAGAGAGCGCGGCAGCCAGGGAGGACGCCTCAGTCTCCCTACGACTTAGATCTTGGAAGTGGCGCGCCACGACTTCGCGGCTGCGTCTCGGTTCCCCGCGAGTGGGGAAGTCTGCGCGTGCGCAGGGGGAAGGCCGCCGTGGCGCGGGGCCACCAGCAGCTGGGAGCCGCGGGGCCGGTCCGAGCGCGGCCGGCTGCCACATCACGCAGGCTGCTGACAGGGCTCTGGAGGGAAGACTGCAGGCCGGGAGCGTTGCGGCTGGACGCCAGTAGAGGGTACACACTTGTCTGGTGGATGAAAGCTCTTGAAGCTCTCTGCCTCCTTTGCGACCCAATGTGTGACGACTTCTCATGGTAGGGGCCTCAGGACAGGAGGCCCAGACAGCCAGAGTTACTAGAAAGCGCTTCTCAGGGATTTCCAAGAAGTTGGCGTGTTGACCGAGTTACGGGCGGAGCCCGGACGCTGGTCTCCCCTGCCCTGCTGACCTCGCCTTTTCAAAAATTCCTCTGTGGTTGTTTTCTGCGCCACAAAGCAGCCTCTTCTGTAAAAGGCAGTCCCTTGTGGTTGTCTGCACGTCCTCTCAGTGCCGCTGTGACGGATGCGCCTTCAGGGAGCGGAGCTGTGGCACCCAGAGTCAGTTATGTCAGGAAGTGAAGGCTGGTCCCTCACAGAGGCTCTGGAAGGCCTCTGCTGTCATCAAGGTGTTTAGGGGTCAGCAAGTCTGGTGAGGACGTGGACTATGCTGTCTGGTCAGAGTGACCCCACACCAAGCCAGGCCTGCCTAGCCACCCTGTGGGCAGGTCCACCTCAGCCTTTCACAACGCCACGAGCAGAGGCAGGATCCTAGGGAGGCCCACAGGAAGAACCCACAGTGAGCTTCGGGCTTCATATCTTCATAAAGAATTAGGTTTGAGGGAGCCTCCTATGGAGAGTGCAGACTGCAAATGCATCTTGCCATATAGTTCTGCTCCACCAAGGGCCAGGCCAAGTTGTGAGAGGACATAAGGAAACTGAGAAATGACTGGCAGGAGGGAGAGAGACAGAGAAAGCGGGGAGGGAGTGGGAGAGGGAAAGGGAAAGGAGGAGGGAGAGAGGGAAAGGGAGGAAGAGACAGGGACAGAGACAGAGAGAGAGACAGACAGACAGAAAACAGAGAGACAGGGGGAGGGAGAGGATGAAGGAAAGAGAGACAGAGAGGAGAAGGGAGAGGGAGGGAGAGACAGGGACAGAGACAGATACACAGAGAGAGATGAAAAGAGAGATAGAGAGAGGGAAAGAGAGAGAAAACAGTAATGGAATATGAAGAAAAAGGGACAAGAAGAAGAAGCAACTAGACAGAGAAGTCCACGGCAGCTAAAGACCCAGCATTGCTGCCCTGTATATAAACTCATTTAATTAACTAACTTTCTAATATGTTTTAGACCCAGTAGACATAACAGTGAGTAAAACAGACATCTATTAGTTGGCCTTCTGTCACTGTAACAAATGCCCTGGCTATACAATTTCTAAGATAGAAGTAACTGACTTATGCATCTGGCGCTTCCAGCGCCCAAGGCCTTGGCCTGTGGGGGCAGTACTGCTAGCCTCATGGCCAGGAATCTGGGGTCCCACAGTGCCCTTCCAGGACACACTCTTAGCAACCCATGACTACCCAATGGGCCCTACCCCCCAAAGGCTCTACCACCTCCCAGGGATGCCATTTTGGGGACCAAGCTTCCTACAGACAGACTTTTGAGGGACACTCAGCATCCAAACTGTAGCAATATTGTTGTCGTCCTCAAACTGTTCACCACAGAGGAGGAGACAGGGGGAGCTGGTACAGAGTGCTAACGGAGATAGCAGAGGAAACTGTGGAGCAAAGACGCCAAGGCCACCCGGCCGGCGCAGAAGAGCCTGCATCCCTGACTGATGGGCACCTCCAGGGGGCCTGGCCTGAGGGAAAGACGCCCCTCCAGGCTGCTCCCATGCCGCACCTGAGCCTGGAGCTGGATGCGGGCGGAGCCCAGGGCTCAGCCCCTGCCTGACTCTCAGGTCCGCCTCTCCGTGGTCTCTCGCTGTGCTGTCCACCTCTCAGCTCCCAGGAGTTGACAGCTTGCCCAGGGTGTGGTGCAGAACAGCGTCCTCCAGTCTGCCTGACAGGAAGACAACTTCATGGGAGGGGGAGGGGTTTCTGTTCCGCAAGAGGCAGGGCCCAGCATCTGCTCCCAGTCGCGTCTCATTAGGTACCACGTGTGCGACAGAGAAGCCTGGGTCCTGAGAGAGCATCCACATGTCCCTACCACCCAGGTGGCTTCTGTCTTTTGTCCCCTCAGAAACCCCAATCTCTTAGCATGGAGGCTTCTTCCCAGTTCCACAGAAGCCAGCTGTCCACCCATCCTGCTGGCTTTCCTACCTAAGACTGCTGAAGCAGCTCTGAGTCATTTTTTCAGTCTTCATCTGTTCTTGTGAGCAAAAATTCCCTTCTGAGGCCTGCCCTAGTCCCTCCTGCCATTATTCCCTTTGATGGCTAAAAAGTCATCACAATTCTGGATATCACAGTACAGAAACAAGCACTCTGGAAGATGCTACCTATCCTGACTGGGAAGCCACAGTTGGAGCATCCCAAGCAGGGTGTGGGAAGGACAGAGCCTCTCTACGACCTAGAGGACAGACCTCAGCATGTGCATCTTCCACTGCTCATGGCTGCCACGACCAGCCTTGCAAATGTGCTTCCAGAGCAAACCACCCTGCCACAGGAAGAGCCCCACAGCCCAGCCCTGCAGGGCTTCATAGAGCCTCTCGCGGGAAGCCCAGGGCCTTTAACTCCTCTGGCTGTCGCTGCCCCACTCCCACCCACAGCTCCAGCATGCGCATTGAGCCATCTTTTTAATTTTCTGGTTGGCTTGGCAAATCACAGACGCGCCCTCCCCAGAGCTCGGGCCTACGCACAGCCTGCATCTGCATGGGGCTGCAGTGCGCCTCCTTCCGTGCCCTCCCCTGCTTCCCACCCAGGCTGTCCGTCACAGGAGCCTCCATGCCACTCAGGGGCCACGCTCTCCTGCTGCTCTGCCTCACTAATTCCAAGACTCCCTCCCTTCCTTCACCCCCAACCTCCTCAGGCCAAAGGGGCCGCTGAGGGACTGCAGAGGGTGAGGTGGGCAATCAGGCCCTTCCCCATCCACATCTGCCAGTGCAACTGCAGCCCCCCACGCTGACAAAGCCCTGGTTAGCGCCAGTGGTTTGAGTGCCAGCCCAGCCCTGGAGCTGTGACAGCCGTGTGCTACACTTGCCCAGTTCTGCAGCTGGGCTAATTACTGTAGTTCCCAAGCTTAGGGTCCAGCCCCAAACCAAACAAATTAGGACAAAAACTACACATTTCCTGATGCCCCTCATTCCTAGCCAGCAACGATGCAAGGACCCTATAATTGATAACAATGCAATAAAACCCCGCCACCTGTCCTTTATCCTCAGGACTTGGCAGCCTTGCCTGTAATTCAGCTCATCCTTCGATGGCCAAAGAAACTTGGAACTTGCAGTGCTGTGTCTCTAAGCGCCAACGCCAACCTAGGAATGGCCTGGGGCTTGGCATAGCCCAATCCTAAGTCTGTTCTGAAAGAAGCACCCCTCTGAGCACGCAGAGACAGGGAGCATGTGGGCCAGAACTGCCCACAGGGCCGGGGCAACCCTGAGGGCTGGGGCTGGCCTGGGTACTGAGATGCTGTGGGTGGAGGGGTCGGCAGGAGATGGCAGCCCAGCAGGGAGACCCAGTCTATGGACTAGTGCTACAGCTAAAGGCTTGTATCCTTCTCAATTTAATAGCTGAGAAATAGTTACGTGTGTCGTGAAAGTAGGGTCTGAACCCCGTAGGGCTGGTGCCTTTGTAGGAAGCAAAAGACACCAGCATGTGCTCTCTGAGAAGGCAGCCAGCTGTCGACAGAGAGCTATACAGCTCCCCAGGGACCACAAGGGCTGGAGCCTAACCTTGAACTTTTAGCCTCCAGAACTGGAAGAACTTAAGCTAGCCCCAGGCAGAAGCAGCAAACTAGAGCGCATGGTGGGCGGAGGAAGGCTGCTTGACCCCTGGGATCTGGGAAAGACAGACAGATGGAGAACAAAAGAGCGGAAGGCGGGGAGACAAGAATCTGCCCTTCCAGGCCTTGCTCTTGGGGCCGGCTCCTTTCTGGCCCCACCTTGGGACCCACAGTGGACTCACCAGCCTCCCACAGCCCAGCCACCTTCCGAAAGCCTCCCTCTTAGCACATGAGACTTCCAGGGACATTTTAGCTTTAACCCAAGACCACCCAATCTGCGGGGCTTGCTTGTGGCAGCCCATGGGCCCTTAGACAAGCCCAGCTGGGGAAAACTACCCAATTCCATAGCGTCATCCATCTCACGATGACAGTGGTGGTGACAGCAGTGGTGATGACAGAGCTCTTCCAGATGCCCTGGGGGCAGCACAGACAGACCTTTCCTGTCCCTGCTCTGTCAGCCATTCTTGGCTTCCAAGGGACCCTTCATCCTCACTTTTCCCTAGGACGGCCTATGAAGGTGGCCTTGCAGAGCCCTCTGTCCTCATTCCTTTCCCCACCTTGCCCTCCCTGCCTACCCATGAGACTGTCACCTTCAGCCAAGGTCACTCCTCCAGCTTTCCACGGCCCTCCCTCCCCCTACCTCAGTCTCCTGTCACACCTGCCCTCAGCACTGGCCCAGACTTATCATCTTAAACCACAATTAGGAGAAGCAGGGGTCGCCGGGCAGATGAGGACCACTCAGTCCACCCCTGCAGAGATGGCAACCATGGGTTAGGAGCTGCGAGATTTATTGGCTGTGGAACTGGGGGGGGGGGGGTGAAGGCAGAGAGTAATCAAAGTGATACCTTACTCTGCTCCATCTCAGGAAAATAATTGTTCCACTGGAACATCATTACACTATCATTTTTCTACTCCTGTGCCACTTACAGGGAAATGGAAACTCGCTTTCTTCTTCATAATAAGCTGCAATTTCAATAACTCAAAAGGCTTTTCTGAGACAGAGCCCTTCTCTCCCCCCTGGCCCTGTCCTCTGGTGATGGAGGTGGAGACGGTGTCTCCTCCAGCCTCTCAGCTCCAGACAACCCATGGCCTTTCTGATGCTCTGCCTGCTGGAACCAAGTGACCAGCCATCTCAGCCTGCCAGGGAGTGAGGAGTTTCCAGTGATGAAACATTTTCACTGATAAAACAGGATCTGTCCTGAATGAGCCAGGACTTTTTGCCACTCCTCCTTCCACTAGCTGGGAACAAGGGAGCATCCTTAGTAGGTTTTATTTTTAATGGCACTGGGGATCAAACTCAGTCAAGAGTTGTACAATTCAGCTATATCCCCAGGCCCAGTCGTGGATTTACCAAGGCCTTAAGTGCCTGTGCTGGCCCTGGTGCCCTCCCCGGCACTAGGAAAGAAGCAGTACACAGAGCAGACAGAAACAGAGCTCTCGGGGCCCATGTTGAGGGAGGGCACAGCCCTAACTGTGATCACCAAGAGCTTTATGTAACACATTAGAAAATGATGCGTGCCGAGGGGAAAACAGAAACAAGGAAGATTACAGGGGAAGGTGGGAGTTGGCCTCCCTGGCAGGGCGGCCAGCACAGACCTCACACTGGAGGTGTCGTCAAGCAGTTGAGCGATGAGGGAGCTGAGAGTGGCTGGGGAAGAGCACTGTAACCCAGGGCATGGATCAGAAGGGAGCCGGCTTGCACAGTCACAGAGCTCCCCCAAGGTTGGAGCTACTCCTGAGTGCGCAAAGGGGAAGCAGAGGCCAGGGCACAGCTAGACCTGGTCAGAGGTCACCCTGTGGGGGACTAGAGAGAGCTGTAAGACCGCTGGGCCTTTCTGTGGATGAGGGAGAGGGAGGGACATGAGGAAACGTATGCTGTACCTGGCCGACCATGGTCGCTGCGCTCAGAACAGGCTGTGTGCAGAGAGCTGTTCACGGCTGTGCGAGACCAGGTGCCGCTGCCTTACACCAGAGAGTCAAAGTCCGGGTGGCTAAAGCAGCAGCAGCCTGGAGCATATTCTGAAGGAAGCTCAGACAGGTCTTCCTGATGGGGTTTGGCTCTAAACTGAGAGGGAACAAGATGGATCAGCATGATGTCAACTGCTGAGATGACTCCCACAGAGGCCAACCCTAGATGCGGGACTCGGTCCCTCCCACAGAAGCCAACCCTAGATGCTTCCAGCAAATAACATGAACAGGTTCCTGCTGCCCAACAGGAAGGCTACTTGACATACGGCTGGATCTAAGTTTGAAACCAAGCCTTCCTCCACACTGGGTCATGATGGCCCTGGAGGATGGTCTTTGCATGCAGAGATCTCCTTCCTGAGCCCCAGTTGGGGTTGCGGGGGGAGTAGCTCACTCAAGGTCACCCTCCAGCTTGCCAACCAGCCGCACATAACCCAGGAGTTGAAAGTGGGACCCATCCTTAATTTTCCAGGGACCCACTTTTTTCATCTTATGATTGCTTTCAGAATTAAATAAACAGGGCCCGTGAGATAGCTCAGCGCTAAAGCGCCTGCTTAGGCAAGCATAGGGATGGCAGTTTGATCCCCGGCACCACACACTACATCAACCCAGCCCCCAGGGTAAGCTGAGCCGGCCACAAACCAGAAAAAAAGAATTAAATAAATGTCTATTCACAAAACACTTAGCTACAAGGCCTAAAACTTGGAAAACGTTTCACTGTTGGTGGAGACTTTGTGTGGTGTAGAAATTCTGACAGTGACCAGCAGAGGGCACCACCGGCAGAAGACGGTGCACAACCTGCCTTAGGTCCACTGTTTAGCTTTGCACAAGTAACAGACACAGGTTCGTGTTTTTTCCTCTCTTCCCTTTTTCTCCTTCTCATTTGCCAAATTTTAAATTCCTCTTAGGTTCGTTCCTCTGTGGCAGAGACCTCTGGATCTTATCTGAGGTCTTCCTTGTTCAAAAGAGCCCAAAGCACTGGCCCTAGAAGGGACCCGTGAAACCGTCTCCTCCACCACCAGCCTCAGCGGCTCTCCAGCCCCGCAGGACCCCGGAGCCAAGGGATGAGCCGGTAAAGATAAGGTTTGTCCAATTTGTTCTGGTCCCTGGAAATCCTGCTCCTTATCTCTTTTTCCATTGCTTTGTCACATTGCCAAAATTGCCGCGGTAATATGTTTTTTAATTTAAGAATTCATTTTCATTTCAAGAAAGAGGAACACTGCAGCCAGATAAGAAACTCCATCTGTCTTCAAGAAAAAGGGTCGCGGATTTGGGTGTCATGGATCCTGTAAAGTCTTAAATTAAGGTGCTACCTCTGAATGCTTTCTTCATATTTACAAAGTGATTATTCCACAGAGGTGCATTTAATATTGTTAAAATAATGATGGCGCCTGTTTAATATATCAATTTAAGTTATTATCTCCCATGCTATAAAATGTAGGATAATTTCATAAATAATTATAAAGCATTTACAAATGGAGCCTTAATGCAGAGCATCCTCCCTAACCCTTTAACTCTCACAAACGCAGAAGTAACAATTAGATTCCTGGAATAAGAGCGGGGGCTTGTGTTCTAGAACATGTCTCTGCCTTGCAGAATGCAAATAAGGAGGTTCTGGAAAAAAAGAAGAAATTCCTGGTAGAAACAGCGCCTCCGCTGCTGATGATGCAAGATGCCAGTTTACGGTGCCATTTTTCTAGACAGCAGGACTGTTTCTCTGCAGAAGCTGGGAACAGGAGGTTGCCTCTGGTAAGGAGGATTCTTTGAACCCTTTTTTTTTCATGTATTTAGTAGAGTCTACAAGGTCTCACTACATAGATGGGACGTGTAGTGATTCTCCTGTTTTTCAGCCTCCCAAACACTGAGATTACAGGCACGCGCCACCACACCCAGTCTCAGTTGCCCTCTCAGCATGCCGGGAGGGCGGGGCCAGCATGGCTCCCCAGACATTGAACCCTGGCCGCTGCACTCTGCCTAAGCAGGTGCTTTAGTCAGGTGAGCTATCTGGCCAGCCCTTGAACCCTCCTTTAAGAAGGGTAATTCTGTTGCCTGCTCATTCCTTTGAGGAAATAGAGAAACTTCAGTCAAAAACTTGGTCATGTGGTGAGAATAAGAAATCCCCCAGCACACACACACAAGCAAGAAGATGGTCCAGGAAACTCCGGATTTCTTGAAGCTGGATGGGGATCCTCAAGCCTGCAGCAGCATGTATAGAATTACCAGCCTCCATG
>PVKN010025215.1:0-14192 GCA_004027915.1 Capromys pilorides | reverse complement strand
AGAGACTGTGGACCTTATTGTTCTAATCCATTTCTTTTCTTACACATGACCTTTAACAAAGCTTTAAAAAAACACTTGAGCCTAAAAAGATAAAGCTAATATGATAAACTATTCCTATTATTAAGTCACGAGTGTATGCTTACTTTAAAACCTTGCTCTTTACCTGGCCATACTGTCAGAATATACTCATTATAAAATTTTCAGGGATTTTTCACATAAAAAGTAAAAACAAAATACCATATCACTCACCATCTATGACAGGGACACTACAGCCCAGACTGAAGTATCTGTCCATCAGCCACCAGTACCTGCACCAGGGCTCTGAGACAGTTCATCCTGACCTTGGTGGGACAGAGAGACACCTACAGGTGAGCAAAGCACACTGCCAGAAGAATCTGTGAGGTGTTTCCAGAGTGACTGATAGGGGGGATAGCCTCCTGAAGGGCAGGCCCACCGAGTGTGGGCTATGCCACTGAACAGGCTGAAGGTACAAGAGAGCCAAAAGCAGCAGCAGGAGTAAGCCTGCAGCACAGCCACAACCTCCCTGCTTTCCTCCCTTCCTTCTGCTGACATGGTGTGACTAGCTCTGCTCCCATCTCCCCTCCCCCAACTCCACCATGATGCTCACCTTACCACAGGCTCATGTCAACCATGGACCGAAACCTGGAACCAAAATAACCCTGTCCTCCTTCAAGTTGTATTTCCTGGGTTGCTTGGTCACAGAGATAGAAAGCTGAAGTAGGGCCCCTGAGAGAGCTACACATATCTTTGCAGAAAGCTGATAGTATATCATGCAGACATGGCATGCCTTCCTGATGCTTTTGGAAGAGCTAAGGCTGGTGAGAAAACATGGACACCAACACCTCCAACAGAACAGAGTGACTGAGGTAAAGACACAAAGCCCTAAATAAGAAGTTCTCTGTGGAAATATTTGGTTCACAAAATTTCCAACTGCTAATATGACCAGCACTTTATGCATAAGGAACACAAGTTCTTTGTGAAAGTATTGCTGAAGTTCTAAATTTACCTCCTAAGGAGTAGGCAGGGCACAAAGGAAGGATGCCATCCTCTATCAGTCAGGAGGGACAGGTTCGTGGGCAGCACTGTCCAGGTCAACAATGACTCCATGTTTAGAAATGATACCTGGACTGAACGAACCACAAATTTCTGACTGAAGAACAAGCTTATTTTGGAGGAGACCCTGGAAGCTCTGCCCATGGTGCTGTTCAAGAGGAGACATGGCCCCAGGCCCCATCTCTTTGTTCTGGAGCTGTGCAGATCACAGCAGGACTCCCCCAGGAGAATGTTGGGGGTTTCCCTGTTGCAAGGCAGCCTGTGAGTGAGCCTGCACAGTGCCCCTGTGCGTCTGGATTGGGAGTGAACCTCCTTAAGAGTGCATAGCTTCTGTAGCACCTCCATGCTCCAGCTCTCCAGGCAGGAGTAAACCTCCCATCAAACCAACACAGCTCATAAGGAAAACGTTCCTAAAATATTGACGTATGAGAAATTATTCTTTCCTAAGAAAAGATAGGCATGATAATTAGAAGATGCACACACACATGTGGGGTGTGTGTGCATGTGTGCATGTGTACACATGTGTATGTGGTCTTGGGGATCACAACCGTGACCTCACATCTGCTAGGCAAATACTACACCACTGAAATACACTGTCAGTGCATAGATTTTTATTTTTGAGAACTCAATGGGCTTATTGCTAAGTTGAAACAGAAATGTTCACTGATAAGACTACATTTCACCACTAGGACTGTGATCTACCCATTTCTGTATCTATTTGTCTCAGAAACACTATCAGACACAATATCAAATTAGTCAATAGACAATACAGGGTGAAGACACTTTCAGTGCATTTTAAAATGATTAAAGATTAAACTGTTTTACAAACATGTTTCTTAATAAAAACATCCACATTAATTTATTTTAAAAATTATTTTGTGGGACCAGGGAGATAGATCAGTGGTCTAAGCACCTGCGTGGCAAGAGCAAGGACCAAGGTTCAACCCCTGGTACTGCATGGTATGCAGGCTACGTGCCATGCCAACCACTGAAACCAGGCATGGTGGTGCACACATATAATACCAGCACTGGGGAGGCTCGGACAAGAGAATCACTATGAGTCCAAGTCATGTAGCATGACCCTGTACCAAGTCAGTCAATCAATCAATCAATCAATCAATCTATCTATCTTTAAAAAAATTTCTGTGCTTTGTATACAAGAAAACAAAATATAGTTATTATTTGAGGTATGTTTCATAAAGTCACCTCTAATGCTGAATTGGAAGATACTGAACCACTGTTCTTGGAAGCTCTGATGCCAGCCACACACTTTCATTAGCATGTCAGTGAAGACCTTGTCTTATGTGTGTTTCTGTCTAAAGATGCCTTATGGAATACATCCTGTGAGTAATTATCATTGATCTTATAACCTGCAGTACCATGACCTGTGCCCGAGAAAGGTTCACTGAAGCACATGCTTTCTCCACAGAGCTTCTTATGCTTAGGGACACTACACAGCACCTCAGCACTACAGCTGGAGCCCACCATGAACATCAATGTCACCAAAGAATACCAAAAAATGTGCAAAACCCATGGCACTAAAAAACCAGGAAAAAGGATGCTTGTTCATAGGACAAGCTGAAACCCATCTTCAGAGCTCTATCCTGTTCATCTTCAACTGGAAATTATACACTGGTGACTTGCCCTTTGCCACACTCTGCATGTCTACAAGTGATTAGAAGCCACCCTAATATAAGGTTTGGGGGTTACAGTAAATTGTGCTGAGTAGAAAATTTCACAAACACAGAACCCAGAAGAATGAGGATCAACTGTGCACTATCTCACTCAAGAATACTGAATGTGATTGAGATTCATTTTTTCTCAACTGGGATGTTCCCACAGGTTATCAGTGGTCACAAACAAGCCAGATGGAAAAGTGCAGGTTATTACCTAGACCTGGGCAAGCATGAACAGATTTCAAGCAGTGCATACATATGCAGGAAATTCACACTGCAACCCATTTTTGCTCCTGATGGTCACATCTCCCTGCACACCTCCTAAAAATGTCATTGGCCACTTTCAGAAACATGGACTTATTTACATTTACCAAAAAATGTGAGTCCTTAGTGTGAGGTCAGTCTGCTCCACCATGAGGGGACTGTAGTGTGGCCAACAAGTTGCACAGCACAGCTTGCTCTGGGCAGGTGAAGCAACAGTGATGTGAACAGCAGTTCTGACACCACAGGGCCTGAACTCAAGCCCAGCTCTGGGGCAAACCTCTCTCCATTTCCTCACCTATTAAAGGCATGGGGCTTCAAATTTTAGAAACTTTGTCTCTCAGAAAAGATAAAGACATACGTTTTGAAATAGTAATATTTATCAATTTTAAGGATATCGTGCTTTTCTGTGATTTTTGAATTGAAAATATATGGTTGCTATGAAAATAAACAAGGTTATTTATATGCAGTCCAGGCTGTGTTGGGCCATAGCTTCTTGAGACATTCTGACCACAGATAGTCGAGTACTGGAACAGATCTTGGTTGCTGAAGCTTCTGTTATAGTACTGATCATTAGTGTCACACAAAGGCCCACGTTAAAGGTGTGATTCTCAACTCAGGCTACTGGGAAATGATGGAGTCTTTAATACAGGACCTGACCTTCAAGGGGGCAGTGGCTCCTTTCTGTTTTCCAGCCAGGTGAGTGCACTTGCTTCACGCATGCTGGTGCCCCGATCATGGACTAAAACCTCCAAAACTTGAGCCAAAATTAGTCTTTGTTCTTTGTAAGTGGATTGTACTGAGTATTTCATTACAATAAAAGACAATAACACAATGGCCCAGGATGTAACCCTGTTCTTAACACATATGAAGTGCCCTGTAAGTCAGTTTTCTGAATGGGTTGAAGAATTAAAAGAAAGTGACCCTACAAAGCTATGACCATCAGCAAAGCTACAGAAGCACAGAGTGTGACATGGACTGCCATGATCATTCTGTGGTTGTTGCCCCCCCCCCATTCCTATTGTAACTTCATGGTTACATTAAAATGCCAAACACTCTAGGTGACTAAGATAAATATATATATATATATATATATATATATATATATATATATATATATATATATACCTGATAGCTTAGGTGCTGATCTTTTACTGTCCCTCTTCTTTGAAACTCTCTCTCTCTCTCTCTCTCTCTCTCACACACACACACACACACACACACATACACACACATACACACACACACACACATATTCAGCATAAAGTAAATAATGTTCCTCATTAAAGTGATGAAGTATGTTGGGCCAACAACCCCATTTTGTCCCCTGCTGAGTCACTTCATTATACTTGTAAGCTTCTCAAGTTGACACAATGTACAACCTTTACAATCCACCCCATGTCAACTTGGTAACCAGATACACTTCTTTAAACTGGTTTTCAGATACAAAGACATGCCTAATATGATCTCACAATTTGAGCATTATAATACAGATTTAACAATATTTAAGAAACAGTATTAAGTCTATCAGCATTAAATTATATTAGAACCATTAAATTCTGCCTCCAGCTGCCCAAAGACTCAGGCACATCTCTTCATGCAAAAGGCATTTAGTCTATCTGCAAGAGCTGCCAAAGTTCTAATATCTTCAGCATTGCTAAAAAGTCCAACTCCCAAGTTTCCTCTGAGATTTAAGGCAAACTCTTAGTTGCAAGCTCCTGTATAAATGGCAACAAAGTCAAGGACTTTCAACATTCAAGGACACAAGATAAAAAATTTTATTCCAAAGTTTAGGAATAGGGGAATAGAAAAGATTAGGACCAAAGCAAGTTCAAAATCCAGCAGGGCAAACATTAATCCTGTAGTTCCATGTCTAGCATTGGAAACAATCTATGGGAAGTTGTGAGCTATAAATGACTTAGATAGCTCCACTCTTAGGGAGCTTCTAGTGGTTGTAGTTTCTATGGCTTCCCTTCGAACCCCCTTTGATCCATCCTTGCAGCTTTTCTTAGAAAATTCATGTTCCTAGCTTTTGCAAACTTCTGGGTTTTCCTTTCTCTTAGCTGTAGAGGCCAAATGCCTGTATCATTGGGAACTCTGAATCCAAAACTAAGAAGTAAATCTTCAAGGCCAGGGAAATAGTTCAGTAGAATAAGCACTTGCTTGGCAAGCACAAGGGCCTGAGTTCAATCCCTGGTCTTGCAAAAAAAAGAAGAGGTGGGGGAAGAAATCTTCCATGCTGCCCCATTTTGGAATATAGCACACTGTGGCTTTCTCTTCAAATCAACGTCTTCCACTTTTGCAGTTTTGAGACTGCAAACAGTGGAGCCCTGCTGCTTTTTGTGATGCCTTCAGGCCATCTTTTCCATTTTCTTGTCCCTTCTCAGTAATCAAGAATATCTCAGCTCCATCTTTTTAGTTTACAGTTTTACTGGAATTCCCTTTCTGGCCCAACTCACAACATTTTAAATCATTTTTTCTGGGCTCTTTGCTCTTGATTCTCAACATAGGTCTCCCTAAATGTTCTCAACAACAGCCATACCACCAACTCAACAACAGACTGCCTTGACGTTTCTTCCATCAGATTAATCCTCCACCCTCGATCTCAGTATCAGGTAAAGTCCTTGGACACACACAAACTGCAGGCAAACTTTTTGCCAAGCCATAACATACATCATCTGGGGTTCAACAACCAATGCAGTCCTTCTTTCCACTAGAACTCTCCCAAGCGTGGATTTCTACCAGACTTCTGGTCATTCAAGCTCTGACCAGAATGTCGCATAAAGAACAGTTTCTGGCATTCCAGCTCTACTATTTCAACCCATATCTCCAAATCTTTCCAAACTCTTCCCAAAAGCCATTCCAAAGGCTCCTGAACCACACAGTCCCAGGTAATGTCACAGAGATGGCCCCACTACCAGTACCAAATTCTGTCTTGGGTACTTTTCTCTCACTGCTGAGACAAAATACCTAAGGTCCAGAACCAAGGAAGGAAAGGTTTATTTAGCTCACAGCTTCTATAGGTTTCAGTTCATAATCAGCTGGCTTAAAGGCAGGGTGGCATGACACAGGGGCAACAGCTCAAGGTGGTAGAAGACAGCAAAAGCAACAAAATCAGATGGGGAGAAAGCAAGCCTCTCTTTCTCCTTTATATTATAAGCAAGCTATCCCATCCCTCAAGGTGGGTACAGCATTCACACCATCTCTGTGTCCACCTCTTTCACAGGATGAGGATGTTTGCAAAGTAAGGGTTCTGGTTCCTTGGCGAATTGCCTAAACTCCTTCCTACCTTCTCAAGTTAACACAATTTATTAACCATTAGAGCACGGTATTTGCATGTCACCTACACGTATCTTCATATGTACTTTAAGTCATCCATAGGTCATCTACAATACCTCATGCAAAGCAAATACCATCTTTATAGTTGTTATATTGTGCAAAGAATGACAAGAAAAATATTCTCTGTTCAATACAGTCACATTTTAAAAGAACAGCTTCTAAATTTGGTTCAATTTCCCAATGGCATAGGACCTACACATAGAGAGGGTCACCTGTGTTCTCAATTACATATACCTAACCCAAGGCTGGGTTGGCTTAGCCTAATGATTTGTGTCTAGATGTTCCCCCAAAAAACCTCAGTTATAGATGAGGCTTTTCAGATGTAGCTGGATCTAGGGTATGTGATGTAGGGATCCAGAATGTACCATTGATAAATTGGTCCATTGATTGGTTTGGCATAATTCTGGGTGTGGATATTAGGAAGGCCATCCTGTTTATGAGTGCTAACCACCCTAAGGGCATGGATAGAATATAAAGGATGGGAAGATAGCTGCTGTCTTTACTTGTTGGTTGGTGCTTTCTGCCTTCTACCTGCCCTGTTCTGCCATGGACTGTTTCTCCTCTTCTATGCCACTCTGCTATGAGCTACAATAAACCTGTCCTTTAACTTTGAGTGCACAGTACTTTGGCTCTGCAGGGAGACAAATGACTGAGACACTTGTATTCTCCAAAGCTGTGTTCCTATTTGTAAGACAGTTGCAGGGCAAGTGGGAGGAGTCCATTAAGTGTCTGAGGGACTCCTTCACAGTAGGCCACAGGCTAAGTCTGCAAGGCTATGCATGTGCACATGTATACACACATATTGGAAAAGCTACTGTGTTATGATGACTGCTTAGACATTGAGGATGAATGGGCCAGTCTCCTGTGGACAAGACTCAGGCTGTCATCTCTTGGGGAAGGGCATGTAAGTGCTGATCATGTCCCAGCTTTGGACTCCCAGAAGAAAACTGAGCATGGTATTAACACAGTGAGTGGCAGATATTACCCGCCAGGTCCTTCCCTCGAGCAGCAGTTGTAAGAGCCAGCAAATGTGGAAGGTGTGTAAAGCCCCTTTCTGAGGGATGGTCCTATGAGGCTCTGGTCTAATTGGTACTGAGAAGCTCTTGTGATCTCTGGAGATCCCTAGTTTTTGCTGACATAGTCCTTAGCCACATGTGTCCACAGGCTCTTGACTGCTAACTGACCTCTTGGTTTTATTAATTTTAAGTAACTGAAATGCAAATGGTCTTATGTGGTGAGGCTCTCCACCCTGAACATCTCCTTACCAGAGGAAACTCTTGCAATTTGGGTTAAACTTAAAGGCTCTGTGTTTTCTTTTTCCTTAAGGAAGAGATGCGTTTTCTCCAGTGTCTAATTTACTGTACTCAAAGCATGTCTAGTAGGTTAAAGTATCAGAAAGGAACTCTAAGAATGCCTAAGTTATGCAAAATAGGTATCATTCTTAGAGTACCAACAAGACTATGGCATGGTTACCAGCGATACAAGTCAAAAGTGGACAAGGCAAGGGACACAGCATGACACACTGTTTTATAGCTTCAGTGTCACAGTGGTGCCCTGAACCCCAGGTTGCTTTTGTACAGTGATTGGAGGTGAACACAGCAACAGTAGGAAAACACTTTCCATATGTTGTTTATTAAACCCAACTTACTAATTCACATCATTAGTGTATAGACAGCTTGCTTCAAAGTCAGGCAACGCTACAGAGCAAGAGCCACTCAGTTTCTGTAACCCTCCCATAGTCTTTTAAAATCACATTGCTTGTAACAGATCTCCTCTTTCAATTCCTCAGTCACCAACAGCTGTTTACCCTTGACTTCTCACCCTTAACCATGAACATTTTGCAGATGGCCTCTTCTTTGCAAGCCAGTCAGCTGACTGCTTTGCATAGAGCACTTCAGAGGAGCTTGACAACAATCCTAAGAGGAGGGGATATTTTTAGCTTCATATTGTAGAAGAGTTGGTAAACTTATGTATGCACAAACCTTATGTCCTGGTGCCTCAACCACACTGCCCCAAAGCAGGACTCAGGAGCCACATCTCTGAACTGGACATTTGTGGGTCAAACCGTGGTCCTAGAGATTTCATCACAATGTATGTACAGCATCTCTGGGACCCTCCTGATGACTACAGCACAGTGCTGCAGGACATTTTGGATGGGCGGCAGCAGTCTTTCCCAGATGGCCCACAGTAACAGCAGCCTCTGGTAATCAGCTACCACAGCCTGCAAAGCCCAGACACCCAGCCACAGGCACTAACAAATCATAGGGTCTTCACCAGGAGGGGAACTATTTGCATCCTTTTTATGGGAAAAAAGGAAAAACTCATTTCATATAAGGCACACAATAAATGGTCTGCAGTGAAACAAGAAAAACACTAAAAAAAATTATCACAAAGAAAAAAACCACTCACATCACCTGGTATAGAAAATGGTAAAGGTAGGAATGCATACTCATTCTCTGAAAACTAATTTATGTGCACTTTTCCAGTGTGTCAGTGGTGTGTGAAAGCACAGCACACTGATATCCTCACACCAGTGCCTTCCTCCAAAGTTTCTGCAGACTGACAGGCTTCAAGAAGACAGGTGCCCATGCAAGGGAAGGAAGTGTCCACACGCACACGTGTCATGGTCTCGCTTCACACACGCACACGCACACCCCTCCCATACACCCCAAATATTGAAAGGCTACTCTGAGCTCCCATTTATTATTTCTCTGAATTGAATAAACACACTCATAAGCATCAAAAACATAGAAAAATGTTTACATTTTTTTAACTTTTTCTTCAAACTCATTTTTTCCCCTCCAAGATAACCACTGCCCAGTTTGGTATATATACTTCCAGGCTGTTCTGCATACACACACACACACACACACACACACACACACACAATTTGCATAGGCAGATATACATCTATGTATAGTAGATGACACATCAGCATCAACTACATCATATGCATGCATGAATTTTAAAACTATCATGACATTGTTTTGTTTTTCATTAATGATTTGAAATATCTTTATATCTTATTGTATAAAAATTTCACGGTTTATAAAAAGACTGCATAGGATCCAATGCATACATTAGAGTTTAGCCAATTCCTATATTGATACATATGTCTCTCTATTTAAGGTACTATAATACCAAATGGTGCAATGAATTAGTGTATGCATACACTTAATTTCTCTCTTTCATCAACTTGTATGTGTAGTAACTTCCTAAAAGCACAGTGATTGAGTCAAGGCATTTAAACATTTCAGATTTCAGAAAATATTATGAAATGGCCCTACCAATGCTCAGTTAGTTTTTTCCTTTTAAGTTGAAAGAACTGACTCCACATGAAGGCCATTGACATTTTATGATAAGCATTACAAATAAACGTACCTATAGGCCTTTTCACTCATTTATTTTTTATTTCACTTAATTTTATTTATTTATTTTGTGGTACTGGGGATTGAACTCAGGATCTTTGCAAGCGCTTATTCTACTGAGCTTTCTCCCTGGCCTTTCACTCATTTATATATTTGTAAATTTATGTAGGCATTTGCTTAAAGATTAGAGAATCATGCTCATCAGTCTTTTTTCTTCTGTGGTTTCCCATAACCTATCACATTTAACAAGGCCTCTTTAGAGCACAATTTGGTAAAACCTGCCTAAGTTTTCTTTCACGACTTTCATTACTCACTTCCATATCTGGATTTTTGCTGAACTGGGATTGGCACACAGAGCAAAGCTTTTCTCCCCAAATGGTCAGCATACTTTCCCAAGACCATTAACTCCCAACTATACCTGCCCCACTGAGGTAAGCTCCCCAGGCTCTGCACACACACTCTTGTTCCCTGCCTTTGTCTCCGGCTCCACTCTCCACAGAAGCCTTGGGCTACACTACCATGGTGTTTCTTTCCCATGATCACCTTCACTTTTCACTTTCCCTTGGATCTTTCCTTTTCTACTCTGAACTGGAAGATATGTCCAATTTCTTGGACATCTGCCTTTGAAGTCACTGGTAGTTCCCTAAGGGAGATGATCCTTCTCAAATATTCCACTTCTTTCCAGCACATGTCCTTCTCCCCAACTTGCCTTTCCTTGACAGAAGTACTGCCATCCACCTACATCACAAGTGTTCCCGCAACTGAATGCAAATGAGCCAGCCTAAAATTTCCCCTTTCTTCCCACTCCACCCTAACTCTTCAGAACACCAGACACTTCTGCTTCCCACCTCTCAACAGTAAAGTACTCAGACAGCAAGAATCGTGCCCCTGAAGGGCAGATACTGTACTAGTCAGACTTGTATCACTGTAATGAAATACCCAGGACAGGCTACTTAAAAAGAAACACAGATTTATTTACCTCACAGTTTGGTGGTTCAAAGGCATGGTGTCTGCACTGGCTATTCTGGTGAAGGCCCCATGGCAAATGGCAGGGGCAAATGGTAGGCAACAATCATATCTTGAGTCACAGAGTGGAGTTAGGCTTGCTCCTTTCATCACAACTTTGTTGTAAGAACTCAACGTTTACATGGGAAACACTGAATCAAGGCAGGAGCCCTAAGGACCTAAGAGCCTCTCACTTAAACTCCACTTCTTAAAAGTTCAAAAAACCTCTCAGTACCAAACACTTGGAGGCCATATCCCTTAGGGGACCTTCACATCATACTCAAGCCACAGAAGACATCTGGTGTGGAAACAAGAAAGGTGTATACTGTCCCACCCTTGGGGAGAAGCTTCCCCTATGAACTTAGCTCAGTCTATTTGGTAAGTTTAGAAGTGAGCTTACTCTCCATGGAAGGGAGCCACATGCACATCAGGTTTTCCCATATTAATACGTTATAGGTGAGGATATTTTGTCTAATTTCTATAAAATTTGCTATTATCTATAGGTTGAATTAGATTTTCCCTAAGACTTCTGTCACTTCTAACATCATATGCATGTTTACATGCTTCTAAGAAACGTGATTTTGAACTCTTCATATCCTAATAAGCAGTGTAGCCTTCACATTGGGGTCTTCCCACTGTATCCTAACATGAACTTCAGGACCAGAGGTTAACTCTGAAGGACACAGAAGCCAATAGTGGCTTGGTGAGCCAGTGATCAAGACCTAAGATGTACCCACCCTTGCTCTAGCAAGCCTCTTCCCTTTCCTGTTTGCCAGAACTCTCTTCTACACAGTTCTGACCATCAGCTGACTGGTGCTTCTAACTAAAGGAAGTGGTAACTTTTTGCCTCCAGTACGTACAGAGAAAGTAAAGAAACAACATTAAGAATATGTCCCAGAAAACACATCCACAAAAGTGCAGGGGTGCTATGGAGGCATTACACTCTACATCAATGGCATGGAAAGTACCACTGTGCTTATAAGACACATATGAAGGAAAGTAGAATCAAACTCAAGAATGAAGCCACTGCTGTCCCTGAGGGACAGGGGAAGGGGAAGGTAGAGAAAGCCTCCAAATTGCAGCAGCTTGGCAGTAATGGACACCTCAGGGAGAGGGTGGAAGGGGCAGGAGAGGAAAGAAGTAAGAGAAATGGCAGAGAGGGACAGTCAGGCAGCCTGGCTCTCTAGCTCCTCAGCTGCTAAGTAAGCTCATATCCTTAGCAAGGGTATGAGCTTGGCTTCGTTTGGACAGGAAAACATATGTAGTAAACAAACTTCCCCAAGACATACTTCAGTTATCGATACATGTATAGCACAACTGAAGAGTTAGTGTCAGACTGCAGTAATAAAACAAGAGTCTAGAGAAAAATCTGAAACTGAGAGGTTACTTGTTACATCTGTGAACACTTCTGTCAAGGGAGGCACTAGCGTTATGCGACAGAAGTAGGAAAAAAACTAAAATAGATGCAGTGCAAGCCAAGCATCAAGCCCAAAAACAAAACAAAGTTTTGCCCCAGGAAAAACAGAAAAGGTACAAGAAATACAAAGTTATCACAGTATACTGTACACATATTTTCTGTTGTTATAACAAAATACTTGCAAGTATTTATCTTTTATAAAGAAAAGAGGCTTTTTATGGCGGGAATTTTTAAGGCTGGAAGTCTAAGATGGAATAGTCCCATACAGTGAGGGCTATATTGAGACATGATCAATAGTATCACGTAGAAGCCTGTGCAAGATGAATAGATCACATGGTACGACAGGAAGCCAGAAATGCAGGTTATTTTGGGACCATTCATGAAGGAAAAAATCAGATCCACACAAGAACTACGTTAGTCCCTTCTCAGGAGGATAGCCCATGGCCACATCACTTCCCAACAGCTCTATCTCTCAAGATACCTTTCAGTATCACTGTATTGGGGATGAAGCTCCAGAACACGAAGTGACAGACACTGAAGTCACATCCAGACCATAAGATATGTTCAGCATCCTAGATCTTCAGTCTGAGGGGCTGACCCCCTGCTGTCCCAGAACACTGGGCAATGAACACAGATACAGGGAAGAGTGGGATTCCAGCTGCTATACTGTCTAGGACATGATGAAATCCAGGAGGAGCCCACTGGGTCAATAACCTACATATCAAAAGTCAAAACAGAAGTTGCAAGTGCGAGGCCTGAGTTAGATACCGGGCACACAAACACCCCTCCGCCACACACACACAAAAACCCACCCACAAAGTAATCAAAAACTTTTCAGTCTAGAGCTAAGTCATTATCCTGAGGTGTATGCATGACAGATTTAGTACTATCAGCTCAATTCTCAGACTAGGAAGTTCCAGATACTGCTTGAAATTGCTACATAGAAACAACTAGGAAATAAGACCTAGTGTTAGAAAATGGGGAGAATTTGAGAACAGCTCAAAAGATGGAAGCTTGCTTGAGAGGAAGAGGGAAACAGGAGTGGTAGGTGTTACAAATTACGATTAAATAAAAAGACAAATTAACTCAAAACATACCAAAACATCTCCATGGCAACTAAAAGGGAACTGTCAGATGTATCAACATAGAAACATAGATGAAATTTTTCAGTGAAGATAAATTGATAGAGTAAGAAAATAATAAGGTACATGTTGGGCATTTAGATATTTTTCTATTAACCAAAAAATTAGGCAGATCAGTATTTTAACTGATCAGTATTTAAATTGATCAGTATTTAAACTGTGGACCACCCTAAATCTCTAGTCCATGGCATCACTTACCTGGAAACCAGCTCAGCCTCCTCTCCTGACAGATGTGCCTACCGTGGTCTACACTCAGAGGTGGGGGGAGCACCTCTATTCCTTCTGAGATGCCCCTCCCCACAAAGGTCAGAGTACCTGCCTCCCCCGACCCGAGGTATTGCTATCTTCACAACAGTCTTAATTATCTGCTTCTCTCTCTGACCATGTGCCTTCAGGTTGGCCTTCAAAAATAAATATGTGGTTTTCAAGAAACAGAAGAATAAAAAGAGAGACACTTTTAGATTTGTTAAACCAAAAGTAGTGGAAGTTAAAAAAAAAAAAAGGTCAATAGCTCAGCGGACTCAAGTGCCTGCTTACGTAGAGTGCAGAAGCTGGGATTTGATCCCCAGTGTGCCATGCCAGCCCCCCTCTCAGAGCACACTGACACAGCAATTGAGTCTGGGTGTGGTACTGCGCACCTGTAATCCCAGCACTGGGGAAACTGAAAATAGGAGAATCACTAGGAGTCCCATATCCATAGCGAGACCCTGTACACCCTGTCCTAAATACAGAGAAAATAAATCTTTATTTGAGTATGTTTGGCTTTGGTTAAATTTATAATTAAGATTTCAATTCAATCACCTTTGAAGAGACAAAGTGAAATGTAGATAATTCATTCAGAAACACATCAGATGGGTAACAAACTAACTTGTCATAAAAATGTATGAACTTCTCCACAATCCTACCCGTC
>PVKN010025214.1:0-14195 GCA_004027915.1 Capromys pilorides | reverse complement strand
GAATTAAAGAAGGCTTCTCAACACAAAACTGAAAGGCAAGGAGAGCTTGGAGTGATATGTTCTAAGCCCTGAAAGAAAACAACTTCCAACTCAGAACTGC
Source organism: Capromys pilorides (assembly GCA_004027915.1). Classification (NCBI taxonomy): domain Eukaryota; kingdom Metazoa; phylum Chordata; class Mammalia; order Rodentia; family Capromyidae; genus Capromys; species Capromys pilorides. The sequence goes on along the minus strand of PVKN010025214.1, from coordinate 14,095 downwards.
AAATTTCTCTTTTAAAACTGATAGAAAAATAGAATATTTTCACATTAAAGAACCCCAAAGAAGTTCATGATGACCAGACCAGCCCCCCAAAATTTCTCAAGGATTTCCTAGAAAAGTCAACAAAGCTAACAATGCCAAAAGATCCAATAGAATGAATGCAGCAGCTATGGTGAGCAATTAAGTGGCAGGGAAAGGGAAACAGTAACAGGAAAATAATACAATCACAGGAAACAACAGAGAGAAGAGAAAACCTACAGAATGGAAAAAAATTTGCTAGCTATTCTTTAGATAGAGAACTAATATCTAGAATATATAAATAACTCAAAAATTAGTCTTCCTCCAATAAAAGAATCAATCAAAAATGGTTGAATGAAATGAACAGACACTTAGAAGGACAGAAGGCCAACAAATACATGAAAAAAAGTATGACATGGCTGGCCATTAGAAAAATGCAAATTAAAACAACACTAAGATACTGCTTTAGTCCGGAAAGCATGAGCATCATCAAGAAAGTAAATAAAACAAATGCTAGCAAGGATGTGGGGAAAAATGAAACTTTTTATATTGTTGGTGGGAATGTAAACTACTACCATAACTATGGAGATCAGTATGAAGATTCCTCAAAAAACTAAAACTAGAAATTCCATTTGATCCATAGTTATTTCTCTTCTACATGTACCTTCCCAAAAGACAGCTCGATATGGTGACACATGCATATCCATATTTATAGCAGCACAAGTTACAATAACTAAATCTTGGAAACAGCCTATACACAGGATCATTTGATGAATGAACTGATGAAGGAAACACTGTACTTACATTCAATGGGATGCCTTTGCCATAAAGTAGGCATGAACCTGAGGTGAGTAGATGCATCCGAACCACAATCTTAAGTGAAATAAATTGGACACACAAGTTTAGATATTGCATGGTTTCTCTTATATAAGAAATCTAAAATACAAATAAAGGGCAAAATAAAAAACAGATGATGGATGAGAGTATCTTTTTCAAAAGGTAAGGGGAACAAAAGTTGGAAGTGGAGGAGGAAAAGGAATTTAAAAAAAAAAAACTGAAGAAAAAATGGAAATAGAACTTTTGCAAATAGGAAGAGGACCAAGAGCTGGAAGGATGAGGGAGGTACAGGAGGACAGGGGCACTCACAAAGAATTAAGATGTGTTATCTGCATGTAAAAACTCCCCCCGGTAAACGCGATCATTATGTACTACAAACATGTACTAATAAAAAATAAAAACCTGCAAATTGTGGGATGATTTTTTTTTTTTTTGTATTTAGGACAGGGTCTACAGGGTCTACAGGGTCTCACTACATAGATAGGAGTTATAGTGATTCTCCTGTTTTCAGCTTCCCAAATGCTGGGATTACAGACACGTGCCACCTTGCCCTGTCTCAATTGCTGTCTCAGCACACCAGGGATTGAACCTTGGTCCCTGCCTCTGCATAAGCAGGCGCTTTAATCCACTGAGCTATCAGGCTGGCCCTGAGATGATGTATTTTTGTTGCAATGTTTTTAATATCTAAGTTATTTAGAACTGTCTGCTGAACAAAGGGAAAAATAAAAAAGGATGCAATAGAAAAATATCACAACAACCAGTCAGTCTATAATCCAGCACTTGGGTCACATATTCACTAAAACATTCCTAAAATGCAACTGCCTACATTAGTGTTCTTACTTTTAGCTTTGCAACATTCCAGGGCATTGTACAAAATGAAGTCTAAATCATTTTCAACTGTCAGAGATGCTATCCTCATGTGTGTATGTCTGTCCTAAAAACTTGGAAATCATGAGTCTATGAATTGCAGAAGAGGCACTAGCAAAGGGGATGGTAAAGTCCAATAAGAACGGACTATTGTTAGATAATGTTTAGACTCTTTGTTCTGTGCCACGTGGATTATACCATGCTTCTTTTTAAAATAATTCCATCATCTGTAAAGGTTAAGAATTACCATCTTCTGTCCTTTATTCTGTTATCTGTAATATCTAGAGGCAATTAACTCACTCTTTCTGAGAGGAGTAAATATTTTTCCCATTCTATTCTTAAAAAGCTTATTCATATAATGTTTCTATAAAGTGTACATTCTTAAAAATTCTAAAAAGTCTAACAATTATTCTTAACCATTTTTTGCAGATATGGGGTCATGTGTTTCCTATTGAAGTATCTGTGATAATTTCTAGTTATGGGGCCAGAAAATGCTAAGCAGATGCTCAAATCCAGTTTTCTTTCCAAATTCTAATTTCTCTCCACTGTCTTTCAGAAGGCATGCTGTCATTTGCATTACTTTATTTAATGTTTTTTTCTCAGTGCTTGAAAGTCATGCATACACAAACTGAAGTAACATCCGAGTGATGTGCGTGAAAACAGAACTTTGATTTTGAAGGCAGTGCTCTTCACAAACAGCCTTTTAGAAGTCTCTTCTTAGCTAAGTTTGTGCTCACGGTAGAGCACGTGCTTAGCATGTGTGAGGCTTTGGGCTCACTCACCAGTCACAACAAACACACAAGGACAAAAAAAATCTTTTTTCATGGATTATGATTAATTCAACTACTAGTGTGTTTTAATTCCTGATTTTCTGTGTTTATTTGTGATAGTGAGCAGGTCAGCCTATTTACTTTGCTTTTCTGTGTAGGTAAGACATACAGTGCTTATTTTATTTCCTCTCATATAACTTTACTACGTCTATGAAGTTATTATTCCATTTTATACATGAAGAAACTGAGGTGAAAGGAGGCTAAGTAGTAAACTGTTTGCAATTATTTCTAGAGTATATCTAAGAGATTTTGGTCTTTCACACTTCTCTTGTTCCCATTAATGACACAATATATGTCACCTTTTTAAGTACATTGAAGGGGCACTAAAAGTCACGCTAGAGAATGATCCACTTAGGAACACAGTAAGGCACAAACTATCAGAAAAACTACTCATGTAGCTGGCTTCCTGACTAACACAGCACAGTAATTGTTATCAAGGTGCACAACAATGTCCTGAGTGAGGCTTTTGCCCTAACACTGATGGGTGAAGTGTACAGATAAGGAAAAACAATCTAGAAAGGAAAGGACAAGCAACAACAAAACAGAAATAAGGCCAGAAACCCTGAAAGAGGAGAAAGGGGGATAGTATTTCTATTGCTTCTGAGACAATTTTGGCAGGAGACTGCTGCTGCTGGGGATGGAACCGGGGGCTTTGCTCACACTGGGCAAGGGCTCCGAGCTCCACCCCCAGGCTGCAGCTGCTTTTTCAACATGGGTTTCTTACTGTCCATTCTACACTTCAATTCTTAATAGTATGACGATTGCTAGAGCTCCAGTTCTCTCTCATGTGGTGATCTCTGTCACTATAGTGACTGGAACGACAGACTCCATGGGAAAAGAAACATTCTGGTATTCAACTTTGTGGGTCTGCTGCTGTTTGTCATTCGCGCTCCAATGTGGAACACCAGCAGCATTCTTCTATCCATGCTCCGAGCTGCGCAGAAGAGGCCTTCCCTGACTCAATACAAAGCCAAGCCCTGCTCTCTCCACCCCCCAACTACTGTGCTTTCTCACAAATTCAAAAGACTCCAGTGGCTAATTATATAAGAAGTCTCTCTCCTTGGGCCTCATAGCTCACTGGCTCAATTGCTCTAAACAGAGCCATCTGTTAACCAAGGATTTGAAATCAAAACATTCTTTGATGAGTCACAATTAATGACAAGTACAATGTGAGTACTGCCAGGATGATAAATTTAACACTACTCAAATATTCATCACGTACTAAATAAAGAGTTTTCAGGTTTTGAAAATAAAATATTTTAATGTTTAAAAAACTACTTGACTTTAAAAATAAACCAGCTACAGTCCTGGTAGCTCTAAAGAAATCAAATGGAATTGAGAAGGTATTGACAAAGCTGACATGGGCTTGGAAATGATCACAACTGATTTTAGCAGTGGAGACAAGAAACTTTGCAGATGGGTAATGAACACAATGAACTGGGGAAAGAGACACTGCAGCTAGGAAGTCAACTACTTTGTGCTTCTAGAGCAGAGGATTACTAGAGTTAATGCTAGTAACTTTAGTAGCTTTCAGGGTTCATGCTCCATCATTCTGAGTGTGTGAATCAGACCCACACACATAAGGCTGCCCTTGGGATTTTGAAGGACTCCACCGACAATAATGTTTTCTGTACCGAAGTCCCTCACATCTCTGAGATTTTTTTTTCTTTCTGGACCATCTTATTAAGACTAGCAAGCACAATAAGTGAATTTAGTCAATATTTCTTCTCTATTTTAAGGGAGTTGGTTAGTAAATGCTAACTGAGTGGTATGATCAAGAAAATAAGGCTATCTGAATTTATATTTTTACTAAACTTTCTCAGTAAAATGATTACTTTTTGAAAATGAGATCCACGTAATGCAAAAAAACAGCTCTCCGTAGGTCTGTTTTATGATCAATAAAAGATAAACAGCTCAGCAATAATGAGAAGTGGAAAAAAGAAGCTTGTAATTTAGAATTGAGTCCTTTTCATAGCATAAGGCTGAGTAGCAAAAGTAGATAAAGCAAATTCTAACCTCATGTTTGGAAAAAAAAAAAAACCGGGTTTGAATTGTGGTCTTAGAGCATTTGTGAATGTAACTTCTGTTATAACCACAGGATAAAATGACTATTCATTGGTCATAAACTTTAAGATTAGTCACAAGGCATCCATAGAAGAAATGGTACCCTGCACCATGGGTCAGCCTTTATATATAAAATAATCAAAAGTCTTTATATATAAAATATAATAATCCCATGGTCCCATTTTCCCTTCTTTTCTGATAACCAATGTTTTTGTGTTATTTTTTTCAAGCATGAAAACAGCATAGCTTTAAATGTTCTAATACATGCCCATAAAAATAAAATCTTTACACAATGAGGCTTTTCAGTTTTAGCATTAGATTTTGGCCTCTCTCACACACTGGTGTTGGAAGCAAGCACATATCCAGAAGGCTCCCCTACAAGGAGGAGAGATATTATGTAAAGGGCAACTCCAGATGATGAACCTTCTCTTTTGACCTTGCATTTTTACTACTTTTCATATTCTTTTTTTTTTTTTTTTTTGTGGGACCAGGGTTCAAACTCGCAACCTTGCACTTGCCAAGCAAGCACTTGTGCCACAGAGCTATCTCCCCAGCCCCACTTTTTATATTCTTAAGAATTGACAACATTGTGTTTTATGACTGAGGTCCTTCTGTCACTGCTTTGAGTCTTGTCTAAAAAAGGCAACCTTCTGTTACTAAATAGTTGGTAAACTCAACACGACTGTATGCAGACTACTGCAGAAAAACTAAGCACAGTTAGGGCTGCTGTGAAATAGAGCATAAGCAAAGAAAGAGGAAATGACGGAGCTGTGGTGTGGACTGAGGGGAAGCTCTAAGGAAGCACCAGGGAAACTCGCCACGTACAGGAATGGACGGAGAATGATTTGGGGACTCACTACTTTTGAAATCAACAATTAGTAATTCAGCTATTTTTAGCTTAAAACCCTTTTGGATGAAGGCTATAATAAGTTCAAAGAGTACAAAAGGAGGGCTTGGAGAAGTGGGTAGAAACTTGTCCTGACTCTGTTCTACATTTTCTGTAGTCTGAACCCCAGTAGACAGAACTATGCTCATTTGCTTTGATGACATGGCAAAACTCTGTGTGTACCATGCTATCAGGATTTCACATAAGTAATGAGTATTAGGTTGGAGCTTGAACTTGGCTCTGTGTAGCACCTAGGACTTAATTCCCCACTGTAATACTCTACAGTAAAATAAATTTTACTACAGTAAAATTTTACTATAGTAAAATAAACTTTTAAAAACCATTTTTCTGATCCAAAGAAATGCAAATAAAGCTCATATTTATGTGTTTGCTGTGGCTCTCAGGGGCTAAAACATTCTAACTCAGCTTTTTAATAGTTTATCATTTAAACTAATTGGAAAAACTAGGAACAAGGAACAATAGGAATAATTAACTGTTTAATATAATGATAAATATAATATCACAAAGGAATAAATGATTGACCAATCATACTTCAGACTAAGAAAAGGGGGAGGCTAAGTGGTCCAGAAATGTTTAAAAAGATTCCTTACGGGGGAGGATTTTAGATGATTTTTTTGGTATAATCATGACAGGGAGAATAGAGTTACTGGATTCCAGGAGGAGAGATAGAGAACAAAAGCCTCAAAGAAAAGCCTATGGCCTGTAGCAGAAGGTTTGAGAATATGAATGGTTGTGGTGTAGCTGATAAGGTATCACAGAAACAGATGTTGGAGACTACTAAAGGTGGGCTAAGCAATTGTTTTCAGTTCCAAGGGCAGCGGGAAGACTGGAATGTTTTTGAGCAAGGAAGTCCCATCATCCAAGTGGTGGTGTAGAAAGATTTCCCCAAGGCTGGGTGTAAGCTCAGAGGTGGAGCAGTTGCCCAGCACGCGTTTACCACCAAAACAAAACAAAACAAAACAAAACAGGTTCTCTGGCAATAAGTAGCTGAAAGTTTGCAGAGGGGTAGAGAGAAGGTACAAAGAACAGTTAGGATGTGACCATAACAGCAGCTCTACTACCCAAGGGAAACAAAAGGAAAGATGAAAATGTTTCATTCTGATGCTCAATATAGAAAGATAGGGACTTCTCATTGCAGCTCATTTAAAAGTAGAATTGAAGGCAAATAATGCACAAAGAACTTTGTATAGGTTTATAGTTCAATAAAAATGATTAGGATCTGTGTCACTTTACAGGTTGTATTGCACTTACAGAAATATTTATGCATTTATCCTCACAACACACCCCATGAGGTAGATGAATTTGGCACTGTTGATACTTTTCAGCTGTTAAAGTTGTAGTGACTAATACAAAACCATGCTGTTCTTGCATTGTATGACTGAGATCTGCATATAACAGGCTCATGACTCCAGTCTCTGTACTTGCAGTTCACCACCGTAATCTCTGAGAATGGAAGCTTTGTTTTCATTTTGAGGAGCATAGCTTTAGATTTTTTTCGTGGAAAATTTCAAGCATAAACAAAAGAAGACAGAATAATATGGTAAGATGTGGTCGGTCCCTCACACACTTTCAGAAATGATAAACTACAACCAATCTACATACGAGTCACCCTCAATTATTTGGAGCACCTCCCACCATCATATCATGAGTTGTTTCAGGCCTAGGTGATACTCTTGACAACGAAAGTCAGTTGTATTCCTTACAGATGCATATTTCCTGTCTTCAGCTGTAGTGAGAAACTGCCCCACAGTTCTTCCTTTCTCACCAAAGCAGAAATGCAGCAAAACAACTGACCCCTTTTTCTCAGAAGAATTTCCCAGGAATTTCTTTCTTTATTTTTTTTTCCCTCAAGCTATCTCTGGTACAGGAAAAACAAAATATATTTCTTCTGACTCCTGTACTGTGCTTCTTTCTTTCTTTTTTTTCTTTCTTTCTCTGGCTGGAAGGTTGATAAACATTTATTTATTGTTCAGGGGCACACGTAGCTTTTCTCTAGATGGTTTGAATAGAGTACCTCGTTATCTGTCTGCATTATACTATTGTGCATGAATTTGTAGGGAATATGGAGGGTGATACTACTGGTTCGTCTACAGGAATTTGTTTCACATTTATCCCTACATGTTTTATGGGAAGAACTATTAAGAATTTTAATGTTTATAAATGAAAGACAAAAAGAACTTTGTTTTCTACAAAACCCTATAAATGGTCTTTTTATTCTGAATTTGTGCCTACTTCATAAAACTTTATGTTTCATGGATTAAGCCAGGACTAGGTGAATGAGATCTGATTATATCCAGAGGCTTTAATATACATATTTACAGAAAAGGACAGTTTTAACTTCATACAGACATATTAGTGAGGTTTAAATTGCCTTGATTCTTTAATCATTAAGAATTCTGAGCCAGTTGTGAGTGGTCCTATCTATCTTAAGACTTTCAGGAGGTAATAACTATAATGGTTATAAAAATACTTTTTTTTTCTTTCAGTTAGGACATCCCTATGTTGTCCAGGCAGGTCTTTAACTCTTGGGTTCAAGTGCTCCTCTAGCCTCAGCCTCCCAAGAAGCTGAGATGATGTGCATAGACCATCACAATTGGCCGTATATATACTTTCGTTGGAGCTATGTAATTTAATTTCTTCTGCTTCCTAATATAAGAATCCTTTTTGTTTAACTTGTGTTTATTGTGAAATCTGCCAACTGGCTTTTTTTCTGCCCCTTCCCTATCGGGGGTTCCTTTTACAAGGAAGTCTGCAGGAATTCGTGACAAAATTCTGTACTGGCAGCACCTCAGCAACTGGAACTTGCCTTTTAGCTGTTGAGGAACTGGGCTCATACACAATAATGAAGCCAAAGCAGACTGCTACATGCCTGGTTGATAAAATGCAAATCCCAAAAGAAAGAAGGAAAGTGTGTGTGTGTGTGTGTGTGTGTGTGTGTGTGTGTGTGTCTGGATTCTGAATTTAATTTTCTACAATTACTGTATTATAATGTGATTGATAAATGACACAAAGAGAGTTCTTAAATTAAAACTAGAACCAGATAGAGATTTCTTTTAAGATAAATCTCTACTCCTAGAAACACCAGAAGATAACCCAGGTAGCCAGTCTGCCGATGTTCAGTTTTACGTCCCCCACTTCTGACCACCTCTTGTGATAACTGCTCTGAGCTCCTATTCTTCATCTTTGAAATGGTCCTTTCTCACCGTTCTAGGGCTGGAGGCAGAAAGTAGCCCTTGAGTCAAAAGCACTGCATCTGGTCAGCCTTCTTCCTACTTCAGTGGGAACAGCATGTAGGGTACCTCATGATCTTGGAGGTAGCACTGCACCCCACCTGCTTAATCTTTTTTAAAAAGTTCTTGAATTTTTTATTAGTACTTGTTGCCAGTACACAACATTTATATTTCTTCTGTGTAGTTGGTACATGTACTTAACACATCTTTTTTTTTTTTTTTTTGGTGGGACTGGGGTTCAAACTTACAACCTTACACTTGCCAAGTAGGCACTTGTGCCATGGAACTATCTCCCCAGCCCCTTCTTTATCCTTTTTTTCTCCCCCTTTCATCTCTTGATCCTCTTCCTATTTCAGAAAGCTCTATTTCCCTACTTTTTTTTTCTTCCTATTTCTTATTATCTAACTTTTATTTTGCTATTTATTTACATTTTGAGTTTCTCATATTAACAGAAACCATGCAATATTTAAACTTGTGTGTCTTACTTCATCTAATATTATGGTCCCAAGGTGCATCCATTTTTCTACAAATGGTTTGGTTTATCCTTTTTTGGCAGAGTAGTACTCCATCATGTATAGATATGGACACATATTCATATATATTTTCCTTATCCATTCATCTGTTGATGGACATAGACTGCCCCCAAAATTTAGCTGTTATGAATGTGGGTGAGCACATGTCACTATAAAATGACGTCTTTAACTTTTTATTTTTTATTTTTTTTTATTTTTTGAGACAGGGACATGTCATACCATTCAGACTGGCTTTGAACTCACTATGTAGCCCACGCTTGCCTCAAATTTATACTAATCCTCTTGCCTCAGCCTACTCATTGCTGGGATTAGAGGAATATATTATTATGCCTTGCTCAGTTTGGTTTTTGAGGAATCTCCATACTGATTTCTTAGGCTGTACTTGTTTACATTTCCATCAACAATATTGAAGAGTTCTTTTTCCCCCTATAGCTTCTCCAGGATTATTATTTGAGCTTTTGATGATGGTCATTTTTTCTTCTGGGGAAAGGTGGAATCTCAGTATTGTTTCAACTTGTATTTCTCTAAATGCTAGCAATGTTGAACATTTCTTCATGTATTTATTGATTATACTTCTGAGAAGTGTTTATTTTATTACCTATTTTTTTATCTAAAGTGAAAGAAATAAAAACAACAATAAAAATGTTTCAAAACAGGCTAGTAGGAGATATAGCATAAAATGTTGTCCAAACAATATTAGCATAAAAACTTTTCAATGAACTAAGATACTTGCTATATAATTATCTTTTTTTGTATAATTAACTATCTTTGTATAAATGTCTCTATATAGATATCTGTATTCTTTCTTTCTCTTTCTTTCTTTCTTTCTTTCTTTCTTTCTTTCTTTCTTTCTTTCTGCCTTTCCCTTTCTCCCATCAGTTTTTTTCTACTGCACAGTCCATGCTATCTGCAAAGGCTCATGTGGGCCATGTGTCTCCATGTGCACTTGGGATCGAATCTAGAGCATCATGTACGCTAAGCATGGGCACTACCCCTGAGCTACATCTCCAGCCCAACAGCAAGTTCTTTTTGATAATGAGAAGATGTCTTATAGGCCAGTTATAGTGTGCAACTTCTATCCACTGGTCCCAGCTCTGTTTCCTAAAGGAACTGAACTCACCCCTGCCCAGGCTTCCATAGGGTTACCTTCAGACAGAGATTTGGCAAGTCTTCCAAGTCTTCCTTTTCTCAAACTGAACATCTCATTCTTACAACTGGATCTACACACAAATTATTTCTAGATTCTGGTCAATATGACATGTTATTTCTTTGATAATATTTCTTAACACACACTGAGCATGATACTCCAAATATGTTATAGTATTATAAAACTATTACATTTTGATCTGAATTCCGTATTTCTCTTAAGACAACTTAAACTTGTACATATATTGTGTTAGAAAAACTTAATACAATGATAACTATATTCAATATTTGGGCTTATAGAAACCTACTTTTTATGTCCTCTTACTAAGCCAGGCTTCCCAGGTGTCACACTTGTGCAATTTAACAGCTGGAATAAATGCAGGACTTTCTATGCCTGGTAAATTTCCTTTTGCTGATTTTAGTCCATTGTCTATATATTAGGGTGCTACTGAAACATATCAGACTAACCCTTAAAAGGTCACTGCACAGATAAGCTAGGGAAAGACCACAGTGATGGTGGCTTTGGAGAAGGCACTTAGTGAGGGAGAATGATGACTTGGGCAAGTTGCTTAAGCCATTTGAACAACTGTTTCTGAAGGATTTTCCTTCATAGATCTGTCAGCCCAGATAGAAGACCAATGTTGTAGTCTGGTGTTGTTCAGTTATTTCACTTAGGTAACTACAAGAGACTAGCCTGACCTCAAAGTACTCTGTGCAGAGTAACCATAATTCCCAGAGCACTTGCAACACAATTAGGCACATAATCAATTTTTTTTATAATTTCTGTTATCTCTTTAGCTTTCTAAACCATGGAGAAAACAAGTCAACAATTGCGGCAACAAAGAAATAAATATATAATCTTTCAATTATCACTGTTATCATTCCATTGGTACTTATCCCTATAACTTTAGTCTTAAACTTTAGTTTTACAATTATCTCTTTTCTTTTTTGAGCTTGCTAACCCCCATTTCATCTTTTACTTTTCTTTCTTTTTTTTTTTTTAATTTTAGGGAAGGGTCTACAGGGTGTTCAGGGTCTCACTACTGGATCCGACTCTTAGTGATCCACCTGTTTACAGCCTCCCAAGAGCTGGGATTACAGGTGCACACCACCATGCCCAGTCTCAACTGCCCTCTCAAGGTGCCCTGGGGGTGGGGCCGGCACAGCAAGCCCAGGGATCAAATCCCCGGCCCCTACCTGCAGGTGCTTTAATCTGCTGAGCTATTTGGCTGGCCCTGCTTTTCATTTTATCTGTCAGAGATTTTACTGTTTATTTATTCATCAGCTATTTCTTGAGAGCCTTCTATGTGCCATATATTACAGGCACTGGACCCAAGCTGACCACAGTAAGTCTGTGCTGTACTAAGAGGAGAAAAAGATCCATTTTTAATGTAATATGATAAGAACAGTAGGGACAAGTGGCAGGGTGCTATGAAAGCACAGAAGAGGTCCCTCTAGGTAAAGTGGGAGGCAAAACTGTGACACATGCCTATAGCCCCCACACTCTTGAAATATTGAGGCAAGAGGATTGCTTGAGCTCAGCAATTCAAGGCCAGCCTGGGTAACATAGTGACACATTATCCCAATAAAGAAAAGGAGGGGGTGGGAGGAAGGAGGTAAGAAAGAACGCTTTTCCACTGCAAGTCTAAGATGCCTGTAAGGGTGGCTGGGAACTGGCCAAATGTGAAAGGTCTTGCAAAGCAATCTAGGAAAAAACAATAACAATGACCAAAAACCAGTGTGAGCAAGTCTGGGATTACAGAAATCTGGCAACCAACTTCTTCCAGTCGTTTTCTTTTTGGCCTCCTGTCCAGTGCCCAGGAATCACGGGCTGCAGGTACTCATTTAACTCGCTGCTTCTATCTTCCCAAACAAGTTTGTACACATATAGGTTTTTTTTTCCCCTTGGAAAGTTCTAGTGCTGATTCCACCTTCCATTTTTTCTCTTTGAGAAGACAGCACTGAGATTAGTTAACTCCGATCTACATGCTGGCTTCTATGAATTTTACTGGCAAAGGGCTGTGCCGTTGTCATCTTTATAGCCCTTGTCCTTGACGCAGGACTTGGTATGCTGTTGGTTTTCAACAAATGTTTATGTGCTGCGAAACAAAATTTAACTATTCACAAGTTCTAATATGCACAAAGAACATGCTATAAGATACAAACAGATACATGTGGCTCTGACCTAGAAATCACAGAAAACCTACAATTGTAGCCTACAGAAATCAAAGGCTAATAAAAATATTTTTTTCTTGAAAATTTGCAATATTCAGATCTTTCATAATGCTTTAAGAAAGTTTACAGAGCACTGATTAAGGCCCTTGCATCTTCTGATAACCATCCGCTGGTGTTGCCTGCTGGCTCAAAGGTGAGAACCCCAGGCTATGCAAGCTCTGCCCAACGAGGCAGAATCATCTGTTCTAATGTGCACAGCTGGAACAGAATCACAGAATGTCCAGCTTGGTGAACCACAAGGAATGTGAACAGATTAAATGAACACAGAGATAAACTGGGCACTGCCCAAGGGACACGGATGAGATAACCTCATGCTTTGCTCTCACATCAGAGTTCTCAAAATTCACCTAAGCTAGGACATGTCAGGGAACACCAGAAAGATCAGAATTCCCTTCTGAAAGGAAACAGGAGAGGATAAAATTGACAAGGAATGAAAACACGTGAAGACGTTATTTCAGCAATTAAGGGCTAAATAAGAAGTACTTCAATTATTAATGAAAACAAATAAGCAAAACAGATGAAAGAGACCTTTAAGCTCATGCGAACAGATATTATTGGTAAATATGAAAGGGATATGGACAAGAGGAAAGCTGAAGAACCAATAAGCACTGAAAGATGTTCATTCTTACTGTACCTGCACCAAAACCACATTATTACTTTACATGTGAGTGATTGCAAATATTGAAAACTCTAGTAGTTAACAATGAAAGCCATACAGACTTGCTGACAGAAGTGAAAGATCTAGGTAAATGGGGCCTCGTTGGAGATGGGTCACTGGGGCATGACCTAGAAGGGTGTATTCTTGGTCCTGGCTCTTCCATTCTCTCTGCTTCAGAGGCCTTCTGCCCAGCTGTTCCTGCCTTGAAGACAACTGATCATACACTGAGTCCTCTGGAAACTGTGAGCCAAGATAAAGTGCTTCTCCTTTAAGTTACAGGTGTCACCTTTTGTGTTGCAGTGGCAGGAAAGTACCTAAGACATTTGGAGACTCTCCTGCCTTTGCTTCCCAAGTAGCTGGATCACGAGCATGGGCCACTATGCTTGGCTAGGCAAATACTTCTTGAATATCCCACAAAAAGTGATTAGGAAGCTGAGGCAGGAGGACCAGAAGTTTGGGGATAGCCAAGGCAGCAGTAGGGATGTACTTAATGCTCATGGGGTTCAATCTTACAAAATGCCAGAGTGATCACAGTTCACTTTTCTTCCTTATTCTTTACAAACAATAGATAAACTCGAGATATGTTCCAAAAAGATTAAATAGGGTGATAAGGCGGAATGTTTCTTATTTAGGAACAAAAACAAAAGTGGCATAGAATGGGCAATACCATGAAAATCAAGATTCCAAGAACTAATCTCTAATTGGAGAACAAGAGTCCATAGGGTAAGGGAACTGGAATGTATTAGATTAGAGCTGAATTCCAAGTCCAACAT
>PVKN010025213.1:0-14194 GCA_004027915.1 Capromys pilorides | reverse complement strand
TTTCTGCAGCTGTTTTTAACTTCAGTCTCTAGTACTTCAAAGAGTTCTTTTTTAACTTCAGAGCTTACCTCCAATCTGAGTTCCTCTATACGTTTCTGCATTTGTTTGTTTACTTCAGATGCTGCAAATTCAGAGATTTCGGCTGCGTGATTCCCAATTTCTTGTATGGTAGTGACTCCTGTATTTGTTTCAGGTGGGCTTGGGACCTGAGATTGCATTTTGCTCCTTGTGTGTATCATTCTGCATAGCTGTGATCTTTGGTGCAGGACTGCATGCTCGCAGGTTGCTCCTTCAGTCTGGGCTGCTGGGTCGGCCGAGCTGCTTGTAGACCAAGGAAGGGGGGTCTCACTCACCTGAAGGTTCTGTCACTGGCTGATAGGCTGCACTGGCGGTGGGCCAGAGGAGGTCTCATGTGGTGGGCCTGATGCTGGCTGGTGGGCCTAGGGCACTGTCTGATGGTGGTAGGCTCTGCTGATTGTGGGTCTGAGGTCCCTCACCTGGCGGGCCAGGTGCTGGTGGGTCTGGCGCTGGCAGGCCTGATGCTGCCTGATGACGGTAGGCTGTGCTGGTGGTGGGCCTGAGGTTCCTCACCTGGCAGGCCAGGCACTCCCTTCCCACATATTTAATCATGTTTAATATATCTTCCTCCCACCATTTATGGTATATTTATTTGTGTCATTATTGTTTGCCTTTTAAACGAATAAAATGGTACTGGTGATTTGTAACCACAGTCCTTCAATGAACTTTTAATTCAGTTTGCTTTTTGAGATGGGGTGCTGCTAACTTGTTAGATTCCCTAGTCTGAGCTTGAATTTGCAACCCTCTTGCCTCAGTCTCTCAGAGTGCTGGGATTATTGGCCTGGGCACTGGGCCCAGATCAGCTGTCCTTTAAGCAGATCACGTTTGCCCTTGGCAGTACTCTTCATTCTTCCGGGCGCGCCCATGTGGCTACCTGAAATCACTCCCCTGTAGCCTGAAGAACTCGCTAGTGTTTCTATAACTCTTAGCTGCTGGCATTAAATTTTCTCAGGTTTTATCTTTCTGAAAGCATCTTTGCTTAGCTTTCATTTTTATTGCTACAATTAGCATATTCTAAAATTTTCCCATTTTAAATGCAAAGTTTGATGTAAATTTGCAGAGCCATGCAACTACCCTTCGCACACCAGTGTTCTAACACTACAATTCTCAACACATCCCTTCAGCCTTTTTGCAGCCCATTCTTTTTTATTCATTCATTTATTTTTATTACTTTTAATAAGAAATAACAATAAGACAGTTTCAAAACACATTAAGAGGGCAGCCACAATAATTAATGCAATGCATATTGCTGTCATGGTTATTTAGAGTTATTTAGGGTACAGGATGTACACATGATAACTTTTCTAAACACTATTGGTACAAATATTTCTTCTCATTGAACTAAGAGAAAGTAGTTGTATGCATAGTCCAATATTCCATAATAGTAGTGGGTTATCAGCAGAACTGGCAATGTTGGAAGCTATTGACTTGAGCCTTTTACAGCTCAGCATACTAATCTGGCTTTACTTTTTATGCCTCATGGTTAAACTTTTCTGCTGGGTGGTTAAGTCCAAATTAAAGCAAGACCTGTATAACAAAACATGTAACTTTTGTATCTGACAAGGTCGGTCAAATCCCCTCAGGATTAACTTTGAAACCATGTGCAGTGCTTTGTACAACTGTTTTCAGTGTCAGCTGTCTGGATGAGTCACGGCCATTGCTTGACCAATTTGCTCTCTGTGAAAGCATGAGAGAATGTTTTCTCTCTAGGTAACTCTCCTTAGGCACACTATACACCTTTGATCCCTTTCCTCTGTGGTCCCATAATCTCCTTAAACATAAAATTTGGGACATCACTGAGTTATAGGATGTTACAGTACAGGTTCTCTTATGTCCTCAGTCCTCACTGACCTTGAAGGGTTAAGGCCAAAATATTGGCTATCCTTGTAGCCCTTCTTTTTCACTAATTTTTTGATCTATAAATTTAAGTTGTTAACCCTCCAGAAGAGAAGCTTGGTGATACTATTTTTCTATAACATAGGTACTTGAGCTTAACATCATGGTCTTTCTGAATATCAAACTTCTTAGACTTAACACAGAACTGGAATTTTCTATCCATCATTGATATTCTAATAAATCCCTATAGAATGTGATAAAAAAAAAAGTTACACATTTTTACACAGAAATTTAGCAATCTAGCCATGTACAAAATTGTAGCGGATCAATCCTATGGCATGTTTCCTTGTTTCTTGTTCTCTTTTATTACCCTTTTTTAAAAACAAACAAACAAACATTTACTTCAGAGAGAGTATAGCAAATAATTTAAATGACATTAGAAGCAGCACACATCTAAAAGACCAGAATGGCAGGCATTCCAAGCATGGTTTTAATATTACATATTGCCATCCTCAGTATCAAAAACCTGTTAGAGATTCTTAGGACCACTATGTAATTCATCCTGTGTATGTAAGTGCATGGTTTTGCCTCTGCCATGTTTCTTAACTTTTCTGCTCTCTTCATTGTTTAATCCTTAAGTTCTTAATTTCCAGTTAGCTGTGTTATGCCTTTCCATTTTTAGTTCTTCTTTTGAACTCTTACACTTGCAGCCCATTTTTGCCCTAAGGAACTTGAACTTGTTTTAAAATTGATTATAACTAAGACTAATATAGCATGTCACTGTGACATACTGACTTGTAAACCAGCTATAGGGGAATGCTGAGACACATGTCTGGATACATCTGCCTAGGCTGTGGAAGTGTGATCTTGGGCGCTGTCCCATCTATCTGGTTCTGGCCCCTTCATCCCTGCCACTGTTTCATTCTTCCACTTCCCTGCTGACAAAAACCAAGCAACTCTTCTCTTTCACATCCTCCACCGTGATGCTTTGGCCAAACATGGGTTGAAACCTCTACTGTAAAACCAGGCACAAAAATAAACCTTATCTCCTTTAAACTGGAAGAATTGATGAATATAATTGCCTTTTGTGACTTTCTTTCATTTAGTGTGATGTTCCTGAGATGCATCCATAGTACTGTGTAATTCATATCTCTTTATTGATGAGCAGTATTCCATTGTGGATTTACTGCTGGTGTATTTTGATTACTGGTAGTATGGACATTTGCATTGTTACAATTTTTGACTCTTCAGAATGTGTGTGTATACCATAACTACATAAAAATTTGTGTAGACTAGCTTTCATTTTCCTTGGACAAATACCTATGAGGGGTGAATATATGTTTGATGTGGAAAAACTGTCAAATTGATTTCTAAATTATACTATTTTGCATACTTACTTACAGTGTATGAGGGTCCTGTTGCCCACTTTCACTGAGACATAGTATTGCCTATCTTTTCAATTTCAGCCACTCTAGAGAGTAAATTGTAGTTCCTATTTGCATTTATTTAATGATGACAGATTTAGGGCAAATTTGCATGTGTTTGTTGGCCACTAATACATAAAATGTCTGCTTAAATATTGTGGCCAGTTTATCTTTGTCAAGTCTTGACAGTACTTTCAGGTTTCTGATTACAAGTTCTTTGTCATGAATAAAGTTTTGTTTTCCAAATATTTTCTCTCTTCTGTAATTTGTTTGCCTTTTGATTTTCTTAATGCTATCTTTTGATAGGATTACAATAGATTATATTAAGTGAATTTTTAATATTGAACCAATATTGGATTACGAGGATTAACTTTCATTGTACTTTATTTTGTTATTCTCTTTGTATATGTAGTTGGACTTGATAGGCTAACACTTTGTTGGGATTTTTCTATTCATGTTTATGAAACATATTGGGCTCAGGCTTTATTTCAAAGTATATCTTGTCTGGTTTTGGTAACAAGACAATGCTGCCTTGGAAAGTTGAGAAGTATTTCCTTCTCTTCTATTTTTTGGAAGAGACTGTATAGAAAGGATGTCATCATTTCTTTAAACATTAGGCAGACCCACTTATGAAATCATCTGGGCTTGTATTTTGAAAGATTTTAAACTATGAATTTAATTTATTGAATAGCCAGAGTCCCATGAAGGTTATCTATTTTATCTTTGGTGAGTTCTATAGTTTGTCATTTCTGAGAAATCAGTCTGTCTCATTTAAGTTGTTGAATTTTTCTGTGTAAGATTCAGCATGGTGTTCCATCATCATCCTTTTAATGTGTAAAGTCTCTTTTAAATCGCTCTTATTTTTGATAGTGGTAGCTTCTCTCCCATCTTTCAGTCTACCTAAAGATTTAACAGTTTTACTGAGCTTTTGATTTTATTGATCTCCCTTCATCTGTTTTCTGTTTCCAATTTTGTTAATTTTCTTGTTGTTAATTTTGGGTTTATTTTGATCATTATGTTTTAGTTTCTTAAGGCAGGAATTTAGATTATTGATTTGAGAACTTTTCTCAGCTATAATGAGCATTCGGTGCTACAAATCTTTCTGCAAGTAGTGTTTTTATTGCATCCAGAAGGGTTTGGGGTTTTTTGTTTGTTTGTTAGTTTTGTTTTGTTTTGTCTGTTTATTTGTTTTTTTGCATTTGGTATAGGATCTACTGGGTCTACGTGGTCTTGCTACATAGATTGGACTCATAGTGAGTCTCCTGTTCTCAGCTGCCCAAGCGCTGGGATTACAGAGCTGTGCCACCACACCTAGTCTCAATCTCTGTCTTAGTGCACCCCAGGGACAGGGTTGGCACGGCACACCAGGGATTGAACTCAGCTGCTGCATTCTGCCTAAGCAGGTGCTTTAGTCTGCTGAGCTATCTGGCTGGCCCTTTGCATCCATAAGTTTTGATAAGTTATGTTTTAATTTTTCTTTAGTTATAGATATTTTCTTCATTTGTTTTGCTTTTAATAGTAAAATATTTTTTAAAAGTCTGCCATATTTCCTATATGTTTGCCATTATGTGGTTCTCTCCTCATCTCTGGTGTCTTAAGTTTCCTTCCAGAACTGAATTCTTTCTGTCAGAGAGACTTCCTTCAATACTATTATTTGAGCTGGTCCACTGTCTCATAGTTTTCCTTTATCTGAAAATGTCTTCTTTTATCTTCTTCATAAAAGATTTTTTTGGATATAAAATTTGTTTTATAATTTTTCCTTCTGTACTTTAAAATGTTTCACTTCTTTTTGTGTCATGTAGTTTCTGATGAGAATGCCAGGATTTTTGAATAATATGGGGGTTCTTTGTTTTGTTTTTTTAGGGTTGCCTTCAAATGTTTTTCTTTGTTCTTGGTTTTCAAATTTGCTTGCAAAGTATCTGGGCTTGGACTTCCTTGAGTTTCTCCTGGAGAGTTTTGCTAATCTCCAGTCTGTAGATTTATGTCTTCTATCAAATTTGGAAATGGTAACCATCATTTTTTTCAAATTTTTGTACTTTATTCTTTTGCTTTGCATAACATTAATTCTAAACCATTTGATATCATCCTCTAGGTTCCTGAAAGCTTCATTCATTAAAGAAGAACTTTCTTTCTTCCTGTTGTTCACTTTAGTTCTGGCTTCAACTTCATTTATTCTTTTATCTGCTACCTTTATGCTTGGGGTAGAAAGGTGGGGTCTTTTTTCCATTTTGTGTTTTGTAGTTCTAAAATTTCCACTTGTTTCGTATTTGTATACTTGATTTCTTTACTGAGACTGTCTGTATTTTGTATTCTGGGAGTGCTTGTCCTTACTTCCTGTACCATCACAATCACTGCTTTAATGTCTTTATCAGCTAATTCCTACAGGTTGGTCATCTTGCTATTCATATCTTATAACTGTCTTTTGCCACGCAAAGCTGAGATTTCCCTAATTCTTCATATGTTGGTTTCTTTTGGACTGTGTCTTAGTTATTTTCTCTTTGTTAAGACACAATACCCAACAATCAAAATTTAAAGCAGAAAGGTTTATCTTGGCTAACTGTTCACAGTGGTTTCAGTCCACAGCTGACTAGCTCCAAGGAAAGGCAGCATGGTAGAGAAGAAAAAGTGCTTGGCATGGCAAGTAGAGGGCAGGAAAGATACACTGAAAATAAAGATAGCAGCTTCCTACTGGGGGGAAAATGGAGTCAACATTTAACACTGAGTGAAGTTATTTAAAGACACTAAAAATTAAATGGTGGCTGGTGATAGGGAAGACCAAAACTTGAAGTTCCATAAGATATGTGATGAGTTTGGGTTTTCTCTTTAGTATGTTTAAGCATACTAAACTGCTTAAGCAGTTTCCAGACTGCCAGAAACCAGAAAAGACCAGGAGAAGCCCTCTAAGTGTGGTTCTAATGGCAGGGGAGGGCTCCTGATGCTCAGAGGAAATGAAAGAAAATATAACTTTCTTTTTTTTTTTCTCCGTTTTTTTCATACCTAGCCCCTTAGAAATCGCATGGTAGCGTGGCAGAATCGGTACCAGTGATAGCAACAAGGACTGCAGGAGATGAGAAGAGAACAAAATGGCAACCACATGGGAACTATGAGAGACTTTTAAAAATATTCTATAAAAAGCACTTGGCGATTAAAAGCAAAACAAATGAGAAAATATCTATAACTGAACAAAAATTAAAGCACAGCTAATCAGAATTTATGGATGCAGTGAAAACACTGATTTACTGCAGAAAGAGTTACAGCATAACTCATCTCATAGATGAGAATGAGCATCTTAGCTAAGTAAAAGATGCCCTCAGTGTGAGTAGGCAGTGTTCAGTCGGCTGAGGACCCAGATAGAACCACAAGGCAAAGTCACTCTCTCTCTGGATCTGGAGCACCCTTCTTTCCTGACTTTGGCTATCAGAACTCCATGTTCTCTGGCCTTTGGTCTCTGGAACTTGCACCAATCCTGCAAACCCCCACTCTGCCCTAGGTTTTCAGGCCCTCAGGAATGATTTGTCATCTTCCCATTCATTACTCATCATCTACCCTACACTGCCCATTGAAAAAGTCCAAACTCTTTACTTCACCATTTAAGGCCATTTAGAACTCTTCCTTCCCCAGGGTCCTCCCATAGGGTCCTAAGTATCAGTCCCACCAAACTTATTCCAGTTCCCCAAAGCTTGAATAGCTTCCATTTTCCTGAAATATTCCTCTTTGTTGTGTATGCTACTCCCTAAAATACTCAGCATAAGCATCTTCATTCTGTGCCCCTTCTTTAAGTGTTGTCAACTGCTTAGTTCTTTTATGTCGCTACTTCTCTAGCAGGGATCTGTCCTGAGTTGCAGTTGTATTTTCACGCACGTGCCTTTCCCTCTTTGAATTATGAACTACATGAGAACGGGGACCATGACTATTTCAGCCTCTTCAATATCTAATACAGTGTCTGCCACATCACCAATACTTAAAAAAGGTTAATGCAATGAATGATGAAGGGAAAGAATAAATGAGGCTCAATTTAAAGTAATTATTGTAGTTAAATTTAACTTTGATATGTATTTAATATTTAATTCTGTTGGACAGAATTACGAACTTTGCAGTGTTTATTCTTTCTGCGCCAAATGAGAAAGAAAGAAGAAATGGCCTTAAATCCAAGCCTTATACAAGTGCACTTACATAAACTGTGGCTTTGGTGGGGGAAGTTTCTTTATATTCAACCAGTAAGCTTTATGAGGACGATACATGGGTGGCTGAAGGTACACTAGATTAAAGTGACATGAATTCTTACTAGTGTAGGAAGAGTAGTGCAAGCTTCAACTTTGGGAGGTCAAATAGCAGAGAAGACAATCGTAAGGACAGATGATACTTGGGTAAATGAGATGAATAGCTTGAGGAAACATATCAGTCTCTTATTTAACTATAAAGGATGCAGAAGGCAGTCTTGCTTCCTTTCCGGATCACCAAGATGAAACTAGATGATGTATAACAGGTTTTAGGTTAACTGTGTTTCATCAATAATTCTTTTAGAATTACCCTTCTATAGTGAATGTGATAATTCTTAGCTAACTAGACTATCTAATCAATAAACACATCATTCCAACTCTAACCAGTTTATACAAGCAGAAGCCCCTGTGTATTAAAAATGATAATTCCCTGAGGCCAGTGTTATCTCTTCTGAATTGTGATGAGTAATTGCCATAGTTTGGGTGATCTCCAACTTTATCTATGCTAGGACCTCACCTCCTAGGGCATGTACACGGAAGGCAGCAGGAGGCTGGAGTGAAGCAGGACTCTGCTTTACCAAATTGAAACCAGAATCAGGAAAGCTACAGAGGCTGGTGTTGAGCAGTACAGGATGCTGAGTCTGTCTCAGCTCTCTTCTTGGCATCAGTTTTGGCAGGATATAGAAGCAGGAACGGGAAGCCTCCCTTTCTGTGAATCTGGACATCAGGGGCATAAGGTCACTTTCTGAACTGTACTAGTAAGATCCACACACAATGAATACGATTAGCTGCTTACTGGAGAAATGCAAGCGACTGAACTGGGCAGACCTCGTGAAACGGAAATCAACACTGGTGACTTGAGCATAATCGGAGGAAGCTAGGTCAAATGGGAATGCCATTTAGTAGAAGAAACTTAATCAGTTATATTGTATGTTGCCTAGCAGAAGGCTGTGTGAAACTAGGTGGAGGTGGAGATAGAAGGGCTGGTCAGGAGAGGTGGTTAGCTTGGGTACAGAAATGACAGCTCAAAGAATCATAGTGTGGCAGTGCTTGCCTAAGTGCTATGCAAAGGACAGACCCTGCCCTTTGTGCCCTGTGTTTGTGGAGAAGTTACTTCTGCTGTAGGACAGGAGGACCTCTGCTGGGCTGCCCCCTGCACTCACAGTATCCTGCACAGCATTCATGTCCACTTGTTCTTCCCCTTGTAGGGCTTCTCTGAACAGTGGACACAAGCTCCTTGTCCCTGAGTAGGTATTTCTCCCAGTATAAACTGAGAAGATGATTAGAAGATGAGCCCATAAATTTGATTGATTTGAGAATTTCCTAGATTCTGAAAACTTCTAAGATCCCAAGAAAGGTGCATGGTCGATTTGGAAAGTGGTCTGCTCCTCAAGCAGACACTGCCTGTGGAACCTCTAGATAGGCAGCGCAATCTTCCCCAGAGCACACCGATGACACGGTCATCAGTTCCTTTCTGGCTTTAATAGATGGCACCACAGTATTCACTCAGGCCCGTGACATGCTTTTATTTATTGATCTATCTATTTTTCTTTAGGTGTTAAGGATTAAACTCAGGCACTTTACACATGAGGCAAGTGCTCTACCACTGGCTACACTCCTGGCCCAGTGGATTATTTTTAAATGAAAGTTTTATTGCATCTCTTTCACTGATCTGAAAATAAATTCACAAATAATAATATATGTATATATCTCAAAATTTAATGTAATAACATATGTATAAAAATACTGATAAAGAGGAATAATTTATACTGAAATAATATGCAGTGAAGTATGTTATTGCTTGGAGTTAATTAGCTAGAAGGCTTAATGATGCAATAGCTTTGAGAGCAGAGCTAATATGACCATGACCAGTGTAGACAGAGACAGGTGTGCTGCCCCTGAAAATACCCAAAGTAATGCTACTGTTGGTGAAATACTTTTCTGGCATTGTGACTACTGTCAGTAGAGCTGTGAGTGAAACAAATCACAATCTTCTCTTGCTTTAAAACTGCTTAGAGGAAATTTACTGAAAAATTCAGAATATATTAGAATTTTGCAGAAATAACTTGGGAATCCAAGTGAAATATGACTGAGCTCCTCACTCTAATTATTATGAGCAGAGTTATCACAGACATGTCCAGTGTGACTTTTGACAGTTACACAGGACACATGACATTTCTTGATAGTGGTGCTGGTGCTATGCATGACCAGGCAACTAGCATCTGTGGTTCCCTCCTTATAAATTCCATGGTGTTGCTCCCAGTAATTATAACAACCAAAATGTCTCCTCACCTATCCTAGAGGATGGTGCCACTGCTGGTGGGATGCACTGGATTAGGTGAACAGGAATCAGGATGAGGCTAACTTGTCCTGCCTTAGAGCACAATGATTCTATGACCAGCATAACAGAGGAATCCAGCTAGTAGGAAGAAGGGACCTGACATAATGAGTTGGGTCAAGTATCTAGTCCAGAGGGAGATGCAGAGTTCCAATGGGACAATAGGTCAGAATTTAAGAGGGAAAACTGGAGCAAGAGTTCACCTCAGGAACTCACTGCCATCTATGGGGAGGGCCAATTTAGGAAGAACTGACTCTGGGGTAGATGGATGCCTAGGAACTATAGTTTGGATCTTGAATGTTCCCCAAAAACTACAGGTCACCAACCTGAGGTGCTACTAGGAGGGGGTTAGGCCTTAGCTGAAAGAAGTCGGATCAGTGGTAGATGCACCATTGGAAGAGATATTGTGACCTTATTTCCTTTCTCTCTTTGCTCCCTGTCTTCCATGGGGTGAGCAGGCCTCTTCTGTCATGTGTTCCTGCCATGATACACTCAGCTGCTACAGGTCCAAAGGAACAGGAGTAAAAGACCACAAACTGAAACCTCTGAAGCCATGAGCCAAAAGAAATCTGCCTTCATTATAAGTTGATTAGCTCAGTTATTTTATCCTAGTGACAGAAAGTTGACAATATGCTAGGTCTTTCTCTTTACACCTGAGATCCCAGATCTGGCTGAAATGGAAGAATTAAGAGCCACACAGGAACCTAGAGGTATTGACTGGGTTCCCAGAACACGAGTTCAGGAATGTGTCACAAACGACTCATGAAGTCCAGTCTTCTCCGGTGGTAATGGACAAGAAGAAAGCAGAAAGCAGAGGCTGTGAGACCAACAGCCTGAGTTTATCAGTGCAAAGCATTTGCTTGAAGAGATGTCTATACCACGATATTCCAGTTTCTGATAGGTTTTCTTTGGCTCTCATTTTAACACAAATGAATCAACTCATTATTCACACAAAAAGGAGAATTCTCGAGATTCAAAGGCCATTAGCAAGCATTCCTCACTCCACCCAGGTCCATTTATCTATTGGCTTCCTCTGGGTGGACACAAAACAGCTGCTTAGAATTCACATTTGCAGTCCATTTCCAAAAGTGGGGTCAGCAAGGTGTGGCCATAAATTCAGGCAATGTTTATACTGACTACCACAATTTACAAGGCTAAGTACATAATTTTTCTTGGAGCCCAGACGGAGCTCAGCCCGACAATCCATTCTTTGTGACTCAGAGCTGAGCAGGGCTCACACAACCTGATATTCCCTGAAGACCATCTGGACAGGATGACAGCACATCTCCTACGTTCTGTTCCCAAGGCCCCATCCAAGACAGCTATCTCATCTACGTTTGGGATTCAGATTACTTGCTCTTTTCCTCTGTGGGTTGATCAGGCTCCTTTGTGCATGGTGTTCCTGGAAATGTGCTCTTATTTCAATTACAGCATTTGCAGAGGTTCCGTTACTACCTTTGCCCACATTCATTATGGTGGGAGGTCACACACGGTGGAGACTCCAGGGAAGAACAGTTCGGTTTTATATGACTTGCATGGAATGTACTGTGTTAGCAAATGGAGGCTTAAAGAGAAAGGAAAGTGTTCGGTAGTGAAAAAAGGATATTTCCATTTTAGCATATGAAAAGAGGCAAGGGAATAAAGAATAAATTATTCACAATTATAGAACAATGTAGGATATAATCTTACTTTTTTTCTTCCAGAAACTTTGCCTCAGTCATGCTTAAGATATTGCAGATGTACCCACTTGAGGCCTGAGCCATCCTGCTGGCCTCTTGTCTGCTCTCCAACATCTGTCCCTCTGTTCTCGCTCACTGTCACCTGAGGTCTCCCATCTTCCGGGACCAGCCTGGCTCTGTCCCTACCCATGGAGCTGAGGACTATTTGCCTCTTGGTTAATCTCTCAGTGCCACAGACACGGGATGCGATCCCTTGGCACTGATACATTTCTCTAAACCTTTTTCTACATGAATGCATTCTTTGGATTTTCATCCTGTGTATTTCAACTTCATTTAGATCCACTCCCCTGTGTGCATTCTTTGATGTTCCCTGCTACCCACAAAATCAAGCCCAAGAGAGCTTACAAATACTGTATAGAGTTCAATACCCTCTGTGATTTGCCCCAGCAGTCTTCCTAACAATTCTACAACTCAGGAAAAAAAAAAAAAAAAGAAAAAGAAAAAGAAAAAAAGAAAAGAAAAAAATCTGCGTAAAGCACTGGCTTGGCACTCAAGTCCTGACTCAGTAACTGTAAGCTGCATTCTCGGCTACATTGTTTATGCTGTATGCCTCAGCTTCCCCAAATGTAAAAATGGAACAAATAATAGTAATAATTTAAGTTGCATGTGAATTAGGAGAGTTAATAAACATTAGGTGTTGAGAACCATACCTGCTGTGATTATTTCTACTACCCAGAACAATCTTGATTTATTCGATCTTTATACATGTTTTCAGTTGCCAATTTCTGGACTGTTCTTTCTTTTTATTCATTCTTCTAAATTCTATTTTTTAAAATCCTACCAAATTCTTCTTTGATGAACTTCTCTGAATTGTTCAATTCATGGTTCTTTTCTGTTTATGACTAATTCTTATGATTTAGTCTAGTGAATCTTGCAAATACTCTTTTTCTGTTTGACACTGAGAATTGAACTCAGGATCTGTGCTTGCCAGGTAGGCGCTGTACCACTGAGCAATATTTTCAGCTCCAAAATGGCCATTAGTTGTGCCATGGAACTTCTTATATTGCTGCCTTGTGATTGTAATTTTGAAGGCAGCGCCCCCTCCCCTCTCTCTCTGTCACTGAAGATTAAAGATTGAATGTAGGATCTTCACAATAAGCTATATCTTCAGTTCCTTTGATTTTTAAATTTTTACTTTAAAAGCTTTTTGAGACCAGATCTTACTAAGTTGTCTAGTCTGGGTTTGAAATTTCAATCTTCCTGCTCAGCCCCTAAGAGTGCTTGGATTATAGGTGTGCACTGCCATCCCTGGCCTCAGGTTTGTCTTCTCCCAGAGATCAGTACCTGGTACATTGTCTTTCCAACAGAAGTTCAATAAATATATGCTTATTTGAACTGATTTGATTCACAGGTTACATATAAGTTTCTAGGGTCCTTTGGGAAACACTGAGCTAAAAAGGGCGTAGAAGAGTCACAATCTTTATCTTCTATTTGTGGAACATTTGTAAATGTTTGGCAAGTGGCAGCTAGAAGGACTCTAAGAACAGCAACTTAGGCAGGGGGCAGAGTCTCTTTGGAGGACTGTGACACACAGAGTGAGCTGGAGGGCAGCTGCTTCCACAAAGAAGTGTTCATAATTCCAACTTTTCTTCCCTGGCTGCTCAAATTTGCCCTGGGATGGAAACCTGTGTCACTTAAGTCTTCTAGTTCAGATTTTTCAAAAAATTCCTGGATGGCCCTGGTCTCCTGTCATAGTCACACAGTTCCCCTCTTTTAAGCAGGAAGGGTGTTGGGTCAATATGTAATTTCTCAGGCCCATTCTGACTCTAATATTCTATCACCTTAAGTTCTTTCTCATGGTCACTGATATGGGGACAGGGTCAGGGGACAATGACCTCCTTCTGTTGCAATTCAGGTTCTTCTGCCTGGTGAAGACTGTTCAGATGTTGGGCTGATGGAACAGACTGAGCCTGTCCCAATGGCATGAGATAGTCTCATTTTATTGGGGGTGGCCCTGCTTATCACAGTCTCTTTGGAGTCCCTTTTCCTTCTTGTCTTAGTTACTTTTAACTCGTTGCTGAGACATATATCCGACACTCAAAATGAAGGAAAGAAGGGTTTATTTAGCTCACAGTTACTGGAGGTTTTGGTCCATACTCAGCTGGCCCAAGGCTGAGTGGAACAGGGCAGAGAGCATCCAGTTCATGGCAGCGGAACAGCAACAAAATGGTGACAGAGGCAACAGATCAACCAGGGCAGCAGAGCAACAGTGAGTCTGTCTCTCTGTCTCTCTTTATATTACATTCAGGCTCTCTGCCTCAGCCTATACACTTTAGGCCACACCCATAATCCCAGCAGTACTCAGACCCATAATTCCATCAGTACTAAAACACATAATCCCAGTGGATCAAGAGTCAAGTCTCAAACTCTAGAAGTCCCTACCCCATGACTGCATGAGGTTTTGGAGGACAACTAGACATAAACCATAACACTTCTCTGCCCCATTTGCGAAAGTCAGGACTTGGGAAATTGGATAATGAAAGAAAGCAAGGGTAATAATGGTCAAAGGTCTTAAAGTAGGGCCATCTCTATTTACTGGGTCAATAGTCCTTGCCTCTA